>JAPYZK010002418.1:0-14165 GCA_030522785.1 Platygaster equestris | reverse complement strand
GTATTGTACGACACCTGGCTATTTTTAGACAGCGTTCACGAAGATTTAAATCTATTGAAAAAAAGGTTTCCGAGATAATCATCCCCAGCCAGTCGATCGAGCGACAACTCGTGACCTTCGAATATCGTCAACCGAGTAGTAAATTTTCCAGACAATATGTTCGTTATCTCGAAAACCTATGATTTGGAAAATTCTAAAATTACTAGACACACCCTAGAGGTCGCAAAATGTCGTTTAACGCAGGGAAAAAAAAAGCAAGCAATCATTCGACTTGCTCAGGTTCGATGTCTCGGAAACCTATGTTACGATAAATTCAAGTATTAATAGACGCACTCGAGAGGTCTGCGAGCTGCCGTTTATGCCGGTGAAACAATGAGCAGGCGATAGGTTGACTGGCTGTCAATCGTTATCTCGAAAACGTATTTTTCGAAAAATTCACAACTTCGAAGACGATATCTAAAGGTCACGAGATGTCGTTCCAGGCTTAGGAAGAAGTAAGCCAGCAATCAGTCGACTTTTTCATTTTCGATATCACGAAAACCTATTTTCCGAGAGATTTATAAATTTGAAGACGCTATCGAGAGGTCGCAAGCTGTCGTTTGTGGCTGGAACCACAATAAGCAGAAGATCGGTCGACTCGCTAAGGTTTGATATCTCGGGAACCTATCACCGAAAAATTAAAAAATTGGTGGACGCACTACAGGGGGCGCCAGTTTTCGTTTAGGCCGGGAGAACAAAGAACAGTCGATCGGTCGAATCGCCATGTATCGATACAAAAACCTATTTTACGAGTAGTTTACAACTGAATAGACGCTCTCTGGAGCTCGTGAGCTGTCTTTTGTTGATAAATAAACAGTAAGCAGAATATCTTTCGACTCCCTAACGATCGGTATCTCGAAAACGTATTTTCCAAAGAATTCGAATCTCTACGGAAGCGCACTAGAAATAGCAAGCTGTAGTTCAAGGCTGTAGAAGCATTGAGCAGGCAATGAGTCGACACGCTATATATCAATATCATAAATACCTACAGATTTTCCAAAAAATTGACTACTCGGTTGACGATATTCAGAGGTCACGAGTGGTCGCTAAGTCGACTGGATGAGGATAAATATCTTTGAAACCTTATTCCTTATCTATTCAAATCTTCGTGAACGCTTCCTAAAATCAGCAAGGTGTCGTTCAAGTCTAGAAAAACAATGAGCCAGCGATCGATCGACTGGCTAAGGTACGATATCTCGAAAGACTATTCTCCAAAAAATTTGAAAATTTGTAGACGCACTTCAGAGGTGGCGAGCTGTCGTTCAAGGCTAGGGATACGATAATCAGCCGGTCGGTCGATCAGCTTCAGCTTGATAACTCAAGAACATATTTTTTAATTAATCCACATCTTGGTAGACGCTGTCTAGATGTCGGGAGTTGCTATTTGTGGCTTAAGAAACCGTGAGCAAAAGTACGAACGATTCGCTAAAGATCGAGATCTTGAAAACCAATTTTATAAATAAATTCAAATTATTTTTAACGCTGTTGAGAAATAGCAAGCTGTCGTTCAAAGTTTGGGAAATGATGAGCTAGCGAAAGTTCGACTCCTTATGGATAGACATCTCAAAAACCTATTTTCCAAAAAATTAATAACTTAGTAGACGCTCTCTAGAGGTTGTGAGCTGTCGTAAGTGACTTAAAAAACAGAAAACAGAAGATCGTTCCACTCGATAAAAAGCGATATCTCGAGAACTTATTTTTCAAGAAATTCACAACTCGGTAGACGCTATCTAGAAATCACGAGGTGTTGTTCCGAGCTGTGACAAAGATGAGCCAGCGATCGGTCGACTCGCTTAGATCCGATATCTCGAAAACCTATTTTACGAAAAGTTCAAAAATAGGTTGCCGCAATCCAGAGGCCGCGAGCTGTCGTTCAAGGCTGATAAAACAATAAGCAGGCGATCGGTGGGATCGCTAATGTTTGTTATCTCGAAATCCTTTTTTCCGAAAAATTGAAAATTGCCTGACGCACCCTACAGTTCGCGAGCTGTCGTTAAACGCAGAAAAGAAAAAGCAAGCGATCAGTTGACGTGCTCACGTTCGATGTCTCTAAAACCTATTTCACTAGAAATTCAAGTATTGATAGACGCACTCGAGAGGTCGCGAGCTGTCGTTCAGGCCGGCGAAACAATGAGCTGGCGATAGGTTGACTAGCTATAAATTGTTATTTCGAACACGTTTTTTTAGGGAAATCAACAACGTCGTAGACGCTATCTGGATGGCAAAAGATGTCGTTACAGGCTTCAAGAGGAATAAGTCAGCGATCGGTCAACTTTGTAAGGTTCGATATCACGAAAACCTATTTTCCGAGAATTTCACACATTTTGATACGCTATCTAAAGGCCGCGAGGTGTCGTTCGTGGCTGGAAACACAGTGAGCAGAAGATCAGTCGACTCGCTAAGGTTTTATATCTTGGAAACCTATGACCGAAAAATTGAAAAATTGGTAGACGCTGAGCTGTTCGTGAGCTGTCGTTCAAGGCTGGTAAAACAATATCAGGCGATCCGTTGAATCGCTAATGTTCGTTATCTCTAAAACGTATGTTCTGGAAAATTTTGAAATTGCCAGACGCACCCTAGAGGTCGCGAGCTGTCGTTCGCGGCTGGTAACACAGTGAGCAGAAGATCGGTCGACTCGCTAAGGTTCGATATCTCGAAATCCTATAATCGAAAAATTGAGAAATTGGTAGACGCACTCTAGGAGTCGCCAGTTGACGTTGAGGCAGGGAAAACGAAGTGCAGTCGTTTAGTCAAATCACAATGTATCGAGAAAAAAACCTATTTTACGAGTAGTTTACGACTCAAGAGACGCCCTCTAGAGGTCGTGAGCTGTCGTTTGTTAATGTAGAAACAGTAAGCGGACGATCTGTCGACTCGCTAACGATCGATAACTCAAGATCGTATTTTCCGAAAATTCCAAACCTTCATGGAAGCGCTCTAGAAATGGCAAGCTGTAGTTCAGGGCTAGAAAAGCGATAAGCAGGCGATGTGTCGACACGCTATAGATCGATATCATAAATACCTACATATTCTTCGAAATATTCACTACACGGTCGACGATATTCAGAGGCCACGAGTTGTCGCTCGGTTGACTGGCTAAAGATAATTATCTCGGAAACATTTTTTCGGTAGATTGAAATCTCTGTAAAAAGTCTCTGAACATAGCAAGGTGCCGTTAGAGGCTAGGAAAACGATAAGCCAGCGATTGATGAACTCGCTAAGGTTTGATATCTCGGAAACGTATTATTCGGAAAATTCCAAAATTTGTAGACGCAATTTCGAATTCGCAAGCTGTCGTTCACGGCTAGGATGACAATAATCAGGTGATCGGTCGTCTAGCTGTAGCTCGATATCTAAATACCATATTTTTTGATAAATTAACAACTTTGTTGACGTTTTCTGGATGTCGGAAGTTGCTATTTGTGGCTGAAGGAACAGTGAGCAAAAGTTCGAACGTCTCGCTAACGATCGATATTCCGAAAACATATTTTCCAAATAATTTGAATAATTGTGGACGCTCTTGAGGGATAGCAAGCTGTCGTTTGAATATTGGAAAATGATGAGCTAGCGAAAGTTCGACTGGTTACAGATCGATATCTCGACAACTTATTTTTCTGAAAATTCAGTACTAAATAGACCCTCTATATAGGTTGTTAGCTTTCGTGAGTGGCTGAAGAAACAGAGAACAGAAGATCATTCCACTCGATAAAGACCGATATCTCGGAAGCCTATTGTTCTAAATATTTACTACTTGGTAGACGCTATCTAGAGATAACGAGGTGTTGTTCCGAGCTGTGACAACGATAAGCCAGCGATCGGTCGACTCGCTAAGATCCGATTTCTCGAAAACCCATTCTCCGAAAAGTTCGAAAATTTATTGACGCACTTCAGAGGCCGTGAGCTATCGTTTAAGGCTGGTAAATAGATCAGCAGGCGATCGGTCGAATAGCTGATGTTCGTTATCTCGAAAACGTATTTCCCGAAAAATTTAAAAATTTTCAGACGCACTCTAGAGGTCGCGAGCTGTCGTTTAAGGCTAGAAAAACAATAATCAGGCAATCGGTCGACTAGCTTTAGATCGATAGCTCAAGAACATATTTTTTGATAAATCTTCTTATTGGTAGACCCTCTCTAGATGTCAGAAGAAGACTTATTCTGCAAAAAATTCATAAATTTTGCGACGCTATCTAGAGGTCACAAGCTGTCGTTCGTGGCTGAAAACACTGTGAGCAGAAAATCGGTAGACTCGCTAAGGTTTGATATCTCGAAAACCTATAACCGAAAAATTGAAAAATTGGTAGACGCACGCTAGGGCCCGCCAGTTGTCGTGAAGGCTAGAAAAACAAAAAGCATTCGGTCGGTCGAATTTCAATGAATCGATGAAGGAACCTATTTTACGAGTCATTTACAACTCAATAGACGCTCTTCAGAGGTCGTGGGCTGTCGTTCGTTGATGTGGAAACAGTACGCAGAAGATTTTTCAATGCGCTAACGATCAATATCTCGAAAATGAATTCGCAGAAAAATTCAAATCTTCATGAAAGCGCCCTGGTAATAGCAGGCTGTAGTTCAGGGCTCGAAACGCAATGAGCAGGCGATGGGTCTACACGCTATTGATTGATATTATAAATACCTACGAACGACAGCTCGCGAACTCTAGATAGCGTCTTGAAATTAAGATATTTTTTGGAAAATAGGTTTTTGTGATGTCGAACCGTAGTAAGTCGACCGTTCGCTTGCTCATTTTAGTTCAAGCCTGGAACGACATCTCGTGACCTCCAGATAGCGTCTTTGAAGTTATGAATTTTTCGATAAATACGTTTTCGAGATAACAATTCATAGCTAGTCAACCTATCGCCTGCTCATTGTTTTACAGGCATGAACGACAGCTCGCGACCTCTCGAGTACGTCTATCATTACTCGGATTTCTCGTAATATAGGTTTTCGAGACATCGAACCTACCCAGTTGACTGATCAGTCGCTTTTTCTCCCCTGCGTTGAACGACATTTCGCTTCCTCTAGAGTGCGTCTAGCAATTTAAAAATTTTTCAAAACATAGGTTATCAAGATGAAGACCATTGGCGATTTGACCGATCGCCTGCTTATTGTTTTACTAGTCTCGAACGTCGGCTAGCATCTTCTAATGTGCGTCAACCAATTCTCAAACTTTACGGAAAATTGGTTTTCCAGATATCAGATCTTAGCAATTCGACCGATCGCTGGCTTATCTTTTCCACAGCTTGTAACAACACCTACCGATCTTTAGATAGCGTCTACCAAGTTGTAAATTTGTTAAAGAATAGGTTTACGAGATATCGGTCTTTATCGAGTGGAACGATCGTCTGTTCTCTCGTTCTTTAGCCACTAATGACAGCTAACAACCTCAAGAGAGCGTCTATCAAGTTGTGAATGTAATAAAAAATATGTTCTTGAGATATCGAGCTAACGCTCGTCTACCAACCACCTGATTATTGTTCCCGTAGCCTTGAACAACAGCTCGCGACCTCTATAGTGCGTCTACAAATGAATCAATTTCCTGGAGAATAGGTTTTCGAGATATCGAACCTTAGCGAGTCGACCGATTGCTGGCTCATCGTTTCCCTGGCCTTAAACGACACCTTGCTATTTTTAGAGAGCGTTAACAAAGATTTGAATCAATCGGAACAAAGGTTTCCGAGATACTTATCCTCAGCCAGTCGACTTAGCGACAACTCATGACCTCTCTATATCGTCAACCGAATAGTACATATTCCGGAAAATATGAAGGTATTTATGGAATCGATGTATAGCGTCTCGACCCATCGCTTGCTCATTGCTTTTCTAGCTCTGAACTTCAGCTTGCTATTTCTAGAGCGGTTCCATTAAGATTTGAATTTCTCGGAAAATTCGTTTACGAGATATCGATCTTCAGCGAGTCGACAGATCTTCTGCTTACTGTTTCTTTATAAACGAACGGCAGCTCACGACCTCTCGAAAGCGTCTATTGAGTTGTGAACTACGCGTAAAATAGGTTTTGTATCGGTCCATTGCGATTCGACCGATCGACTGCTCTTTGTTTTCCCGGCCTTTAACAACAACTGGCGACCCCTAGAGTGCGTCTACCAATTTTTTGATTTTTCGGTCAAAGGTTTTCGAGATATAAAACCTTAGCGAGTTGACCGATCCTCTGCTAACTGTGTTTCCAGCAACGAACGACAGCTAGATAGCGTCTCGAAATTTATAAATTTTTCGGAAAATAGGTTTTCGTGATATCAATACATAACAAGTCGAACTTTCGCTAGCTCATCATTTTCCAAACTTCAAACGACAGCTTGCTATCTCTGAAAACCGTCCATAGAAATCCAAATTTTCTGGACAATAGGTTTTCGAGATATCGATCCATAACAAGTCGAACTTTCTCACAACCTCTAGAGAGCGTGTATCAAGTACTGAATTTTTAGAAAAATAGGTTTTCGAGATAACAATCCATAACAAGTCCAACTTTCGCTAGCTCATTATTTTCCAAACTTCAAACGACAGCTTGATTTCTCTTGAGAGCGTCCACAAAAATCCAAATTTTTTTGAAAATTGGTTTTTGAGATATTTATGTTTAGCGAATCGTTCGACCTTTGATTCATTGGTTCTTCAGCCAAAAACAGCCACTCATGACCTCTTGAGAGCGTCTACCAAGTTGTGAATTAATCGAAAAATATGTTCTTGAGATATCGAGATAAAGCTAGTCGACCGATCGCCTAGTTATTGTTCTTATAGCCTCAAACGACAGTTCGCGACTTCTAGAGTGCGTCTACAAACTTTTGAATTTTTTGGAAAATATGTTTTTGAAATATCGAACCGTAGCGAGTCGATCGATCGCTGGATCATCGTTTTCCTAGCTTTGAACGACACCTTGCTATTTTTAGAGAGTGTTCACAAAGATTTGAGTCGATTGAAAAAGATGTTTTCGAGATAATTATCCTCAGCCTCTCATGAGGCAATGCAGAAAGAACAAATGGCCCTGACCTCCGCTTAGGAGATCAACATGCATTCAGAATGGAGTGTAAAATGCATGTCGTCTTTTTCGTGTTGCAGGATCGAAATAATCAGATTTAAGACAAACATGATTTTCTGCGAACATGAATGTGTGTATGGTTTCGTGAAAGAACGTATGCTCAAGTTTTTGACGGTTCCAAATGTGTGAAGACAGTTTCATGTATATAGCGTAATACAGTGATAAATCATCAGAAGTGCGACGCTAGTTTCTTCTGACGAGTAACTTGAATGTATATAGTCCGTTTTTCTGTTGCGAATTTTTCGATAAAACTAATTTTTCGTAAAAGAATGAGTGTGTTACAACTTTATTTGAAAAATTAAAAGCTTCTCGTCTTTTCCGAATAATGAATAATCCATTTAAATAATTTTTTATGATGATCAGGATAGATATCGTGATGAATATACATTTCAATATCGCTGGAATCTATTCAAAAATTTCAGTGTCTCAACTAAAACTACCAAATCGACTCCATGTACTAGAGTTAACACACAACGTGATAGATCTGAAATGAATATTTGTAAACTTCAAAATATTATTTATTTTCATGTGCTCTAAAAATTGTACGAACTGTTTATAAACCACAAGAGTGTCCAGCACTTGATCGGAATTTCCGTAATAGATACAAATGCGAATACAAATTTTTATTTTTCACAAAAAATAACAAATTCAAGTCAGAGACTTTTCGCCTAACTCGGAAAGAGTTCAGAAAAGCTCTCAGGCCAGCTTTTTGTCACAAAATGAACGGATATTCAAATTTCTCGAATATTGATGAATATTTATGAGTAATTTACGATTTTTTCAATAATAATTACAACTAACGAAAACATTAAAACTTTTAATCATATATAATCAAGTTTGAGTGTTTTTCATCTAAATTTTGTCATAAAAAATCTCGATCTATAAAATTTTAAATTTGTTATTGGGAGAAAAATTAACTTGCAACGTAAGCATGCTCGACACTTAAACTTAGTCATTTGGAAATTAGAAACTTATTATTTAAAAGCTATGATAATAAAAATTAAACGTCGGAAAATTTATTTGTTATTCAGAAAAAAATTCAAAACTTACCCTTCGAATTTGTAATTTGAAAGATTATTCGGAATAGTTATTTTTATCTTAATTGCGATATTTGGATTCATAATTTTTCAAATTTAGTTCGACAATTTACCCAAATCTGTTCAAATGTTTAGTTTTTGACATCTAAAACATTCAAATCAGCAAAAAACTTATTTTTATGATTCTTTTTTATTTTTATAAACGCTGTGTCCGTAACTCAACAAATTAAATTACTTTAGTCTAAAATTTATCATACATCATTTTTCATGGTTGAGCGCTATTAAGTAGACATTTCGAACATACCAACTGAAATGATACGCCTCTTTCACATGTAAACATGCTTTTACGATTAAGCGGTGTGAACGCAGTACATTATGATGTGCAATCGCGTAGTAGAAACTAGAGAGGAAACCTACGAACGCTGGCCACGAACGACAGCTCGCGACCTCTAGATGGCGTCTTAAAATTTATAAATTTCTCGGAAAAAAGGTTTTCGTGATATCGAACTGTAAAAAGTCGACCGATCGCTGGCGTATTTCTCTCTAAGCCTGGAACGAAATCTCGTGACCTCCAGATAGCGTCTTCGAAGTTGTGAATTTTTTGAAAAATACGTTTTCGAGATAACGATTTATAGCTAGTCAACCTATCGCTTGCTGATTGTTTTACTGGCATGAACGACAGCTCGCGACCTCACATGTGCGTCTGTCAATACTTGAATTTCTCGTAAAATAGGTCAGCGATTCGACCGAGCGACAACTCGTGACCTCTAAATATCGTTGACCGAGTAGTCAAATTTCCGGAAAATATGTAGGTATTCATGACATTGATTCATAGCGTGTTGACCCATCGCCTGCTCATCGCTTCTCAAGCCCTGAACTACAGCTTGCTATTTCTAGAGCACTTTCATGAACATTTAAATTTTTCGGAAAATATGTTTTCGAGATATCGATCGTTAGCGCGTCGACAGATCTTCTGTTTATTGTTTCTACATCAACGAACGACAGCTCACAAGCTCCAGAGATCGTCTATTGAGTTGTAAACTACTCGTAAAATAGGTTTGGTATCGATCGATTGCGATTCAACCGATTGACTCCTCTTTGTATTCCCGGCCGTTAACGACAACTGGCGACCCCTAGAGTGCGTCTACTAATTTTTCGTGTTATCGGTTATAGGTCTTCGAGATAACAAACCTTAGCGAGTCGACCGATCATCTGCTGACTGTGTTTCCAGCCACAAACGACAGCTCGCGAAGTCTAGAAAGGGTCTTAAACTTTATAAATCTCTCGGAAAATAGGTTTTTGTGCTATCGAAACTTAGAAAGTCGACCGATCGCTGGCTTATTCATCTCTGAGTCTGGAACGACATCTCGTGACCTCCAGGTAGCGTCTTTCAAGTTGTCGATTTTTAAAAAAATACGTTTTTGAGATAACGATTTATAGTTAGTCAACCTATCGCCTGCTTATTGTTTTACCGGCATAAAGGACAGCTCGCGACCTCTCGAGTGCGTCTATCAATACTTGAATTTCTCGTAAAATACGTTTCCGAGACATCGTACCTGAGCGAGTCGACTGATCGCTTGCTTTTTCTTTCCTGCGTTAAACGACAGCTCGCGACCTCTAGGGCGCGTCTAGCAATTTGGAAATTTCCCAAATCATAGGTTTTCGAGATAACGAACATCAGAGATTCAACCGATCGCCTGCTTATTGTTCAACCAGCCTTGAACGACAGCTCGCGGCCTCTGACGTGCAGCAACTAATTTTCTGAACTTTTCAGGTAATAGGATTTCGAGATATCGGATCGTGGCAAGTCCACTGATCGCTAGCTCATCTTTCTCACAGCTCGGAACAACACTTTGTGATCATTAGATGGCGTAGACGGAGTTGTGAATCATTCGAGAAATAGGTTTACAGGATATCGTTCTTTTACGAGTGGAACGATCTCTTTTTCTCTGTTTCTCTAGCTACTAACAACATCTCACATCATCTAGAGAGCGTCTATCAAGTACTGGATTTCTAAAAAAATAGGTTTTCTAGATATCGATTCATAACAAGTCGAACTTTCGCTAGCTCATAATTTTTCAAATAAAAAACGGCAGGTTGCTATCTCTTAAGAGCGTTTACAGAAATTTAAGTTTTTTGGAAAATTGATTTTCAAGATATCGATCTTGAGTTAGTCGTTTGAACTTTTGCTAACTGTTTCTTAGGCCACGAACAGCAACATCCGACCTCGGAGAGCGTCTACCAAGTTGTAGATTTATCGAAAAATATGTTCTTGAGATATCGAGCTGAAGCTAGTCGACCGATCGCCTGATTATTGTTCTTCTAGGCTCGAACGACAGCACGCGACCTCTAGAAAGCGTCTACGAATTTTTGAATTTTTTGGAAAATAGGTTTTTGAGATATCTTACCTTAGCGAGTCGATCGATCGCTTTCTCATCGTTTATCTAGCCTTAAACGACACCTTGCCATTTTTAGAGAGCATTCACTAAGATTTGAATCTATCGGAAAAAAGGTATCCAAGATAACTTTCCTCAGCCAGTCGACCGAGCGACAACTCATGACCTCTGAATATCGTCAACCGAGTTGTAAATTTTCCAGAAAATCTGCAGGTATTCATGATATCGATTCATAGCGTGTCGACCCATCGCCTGCTATTCGCTTTTCTAGCCCTGAACTACAGTTTGCTATTCCCAGAGTGCTCTTATGAAGATTTGATTTATTCGGAACATACGTTTTTGAGATATCGATCGTTAGCGTTCGACAGATCTTCTGCTCACTGTTTTTACATCAACGAACATCAGCTCATGACCTGTAGAGAGCGTCTATTGAGTTGTAATCTACATGTAAAATAGGTTTTTGTGTCGATCCATTGCTATTCGACTGATCGACTGCTATTTGTTTTTCCGGCCTCAACGACAACTGGCGACCCCTAGAGTACGTCTATCAATTCGTTAATTTTTCGGTTATAGGTTTTCGAGATATAAAACCTCAGCTCGTTGACTGATCCTCTGCTTACTGTGTTTCCAGCTACGAACGACAGCTCGCGACCTCCGGATATCGTCTTAAGATAAATAAATTTCTCCGAAAATAGGGTTTCGTGATATCAAACCTCAGAAAGTCGACCGATCGCTGGCTTATTTTTCTCCAAGCCTGTAACGACATCTCGTGACCTATGATAGCGTCTTCGAAGTTGTGTATTTTTAGAAAAATACGTTTTCGAGATAACGATTTATGGCTAGTCAACGAATCGGCTGCTCATTGTTTCACCGTCATAAACGACAGCTTGCAACGTCTCGAGTGCGTCTCTTAATACTTGAATGTCTCATAAAATAGGTTTCCGAGACCTCGAACCTGAGAAAGTCAACTGATCGCTCGCTTATCCTGTCCTGCGTTGAACAATATCTCGCGACCTCGAGGCTGCGTCTAGCAATATTGAAATATTTCCCAACATAGGTTCCTGAAATAACGAACACTAGCAATTCGACCGATCGCCTGCTTATTGTTTTGCTAGCCGTGAACGACAGCTCGGGGCCATTGAAGTGCGTCGACCAATTTTCGTACTATTCGGAAAATAGGTTTCCGTGATATCGGATCTTAGCGAGTCAACCGATCGCTGGCTTATCTTTTTTACAGCTCGGAACAACACCTTGTGATCTCTCGATAGCGTCTACCAAGTCGTGAATTTTTTGAAAACTAGGTTTTCAAGATATCGGTCGTTATCAAGTGGAACGATCTTCTGTTTTCTGTTTCTTTGGCCACTAACGACAACTAAAAAACTCGAGAGAGCGTCTATCAAGGACTCAATTTTGAGAAAAATAGGTTTTCGAAATATCGATTCATAACGAGTCGAACTTTTGCTAGCTCATCATTCCTCAAACTTCAACCGAAAGCTTGTTATCTCTCAAGAGCGTCGACAAAAATTCAAATTTTATGCAAAATTGGTTTTCGAGATATCGATCTTAAGCGAGTCGTCCGAACTTTTGCTCACTGTTCCTTCAGTTACAAACAGCAACTCCCGACCTCTAGAGCGCGTCTACCAAGTAGTGTATTTATCGAAAAATATGTTCTTGAGGTATCGAGCTAAAGCTAGTCCACCGATCACCTGATTAATGTTTTCCTAGCCTTGAACAACAGCTCGCGACCTTTTAAGTGCGTCTACAAATTTCTGCATTTTTCAGAAAACATGTTTCCGAGATATCGAAGCTTAGCGAGTCTATCGATAATCGTTTCTACTAGCCTTGAATGACACCATGCCATTTCAAGAGAGCATTCACAAAGATTTTAAATCATCGGAAAAAAGGTTTTTGAGATAATTATCCTCAGGTAGTCGACCGAGCGACAACTTGTGACCTCTGAATATCGTCAACCAAGTAGTAAATTTTTAGGAAAATATGTAGGTATTCATGATATTGATCTATAGCTTGTCGACCTATTGCCTGCTTATTGCTTTTCTAGCCCGTAACTACAGCTTCACATTTCCAGAGCGCTTCCATGATGATTTGAATTCGTCGGAAAATACGTTTTCCAGGTATTGATCATTAGCGAGTCGACAGATCTTTTGCTTACTGTTTCTACATTAATGAACGACAGTTCACGACCTCTAGAGAGCGTCAATTCAGTTGTAAACGACTCGTAAAAGAAGTTTTCGTAGCGTTTCATTGCGATTCGCAATGACAACTGGCGACTCCTGGAGTGCGTCTACTTATTTTCCAATTTTTCGGTTATAGGTTCTTGAGATATCAAACCTTAGCGAGACGACATATCTTCTGCTCACTGTGTTTCCAGCCATGAACGACCGCTTGCGACCTCTAGATAGCGTTGTAACGGCCCGAATATTTATAGAATAAATATTGTAGCTGCACATTTTATTCTTACGATCTAACGAATAATTTCGATTTTCAATGTAACTTTGAGCTCAAACAAATGTAATAAGAATACGTCGAACTCGCGCGATCGCGCAGCGAGGAAAGTCGCTAAGTGTCGAATCGCCATAAGGCGAGAAATGCGAAACCAAGAATCGGCTAATTCGTGAGGGAAACGCCTCGATGGACGATTTCCCCTTGCCGAACTTGCCCCTCGAGGTGCTTTGGAATCGCGCCCTCGCTTCGTGAGCGCGTCTTTTTCGTGAGCAACTTTCTAGCACGCAGAGTCTCCGTCGTGACTCTGCTTGGTGCTGTCTGGTCTAGCTCCTCGGGAGAACCTGGAATTCAAGCTTTGATGTAAACCCATTCACTACGATTTATTGATTTGAATATATATCGGCCGATTATTCAATTATCTCTCGTTAATTCATCATAATTCCCGTCAACAAATTCGTATTCGTTTTTCTACTTCGCTGGGTCGTTTTATTAACGTGGAAGTACTGACAGCGAACTCTCGACTCTGCGGAGGACGCGACCAGGTGGTCGTCCGAACGCGATTCGTGGATAAGAACATTTTCGAAAACCTCTTACAAAATATTTGTGTCGTCAACTCAAGTTTTAAACACGGGTTGTCACATGAATTGGTGGCAGCGGACCTGTGAGTAGCCGCGAGATGAGAAACAGTTTAGTTTGTGTAATCTTTTTTTTATTTCGGTTAATAGAAACGGCTCCCGTGTCGCGGAAAGTGCGCGAAATACTTAAGACACAAAGAATAAATAAATGCGGTGGAAACGAACTTTATTAGAGAACAAACGAGGCGTGGCGGCAGAAAGAATAAACCTCGAAAGCTGCAAACCACACTGAAAGCTCAGAAAGCTTAAGCGGCTCTCAAGGAAAACGCAAAATCAGCGAAATTAATACAAACCGGAGAACGCGAAATCTAGGTACAACTTCCAACCCCCTACAAGGAACATCAAGGCCGACAAAACCAGCCAAACAGCTTCATCAACGTGTGACAACCCGGGTTGAAAACTCGAATGGACGACACAAATGATTTAGAAAGGGGTTTCCGAAAATGTACGAATCCACGAATCGCGTTCGGACGACCTCCTGGTCGCGTCCTCCGCAGAGTCGAGAGTTCGCTGTCAGTACTTCCGCGTTGGTAAAACGACCCGGCGA
>JAPYZK010002417.1:0-15609 GCA_030522785.1 Platygaster equestris | reverse complement strand
CACGACACCATTTTGCTCCTTCCACAAGCGACAGGCCTTGCTTTGATGTTTCGGGTCGTTGTCCTCCTGGAGAATCCACTTGTCACTTTTCTTCTTGTAGCGATGCTTAGCAGTCGGCAACAAAGCTTTCTTGTAAATGAGGTTGATTTTCACAGAGTTTAGGTTGTCCGTGAACACGTGCAATTTCCCAAATCCTTTTTCTGAGAAACATCCCCAAACGTGGACCTTCACAGGATGTTTTACGGTCCTTTGGAGCGATTTGTTGGTAGGTGTGGTCCAAGCATGCCTGATGATAGGAAAGGCCCAAAAAGAAGATTCATCGGTAAAGATAACATTGCCCCAGTCACGATCTAAATTATCTCTGGCCCATTCGAGACGTTTTTGGACATGTTTTTCACTCAACATCGGTTTTTGCAAAGTACTTCGAGATGTCAAATTATTTGCAATCAAATGTCTACGAAGAGTTCCGTACGATATATTCAAACCTTTTTTTGGACAATTTCGAAGCACATTCGCGCAAAGTTAATGTCGGATTTTCCAGAAACAGGTCACACATCACTTTTTCGTCTTTTTCCGAAATTACACCGACAGAACCGCTATTTGGAAAGTCATCGACATTTTTCACCTCTTCAAAACGATTCACCCACTTACTCACAAACTGTTTCAACTCTTGCATGTATTTCGCAGCAGTCGCTTGGGTCATTTTGGGACCTTTAGGGTGCGAGCACAAAAAAACTGCTTCAAAGCGCGAAGCGTAACGCGGTACTCATTCTGGAAAAATGCTGAGATCGAATTGAAAACGATAGTTAGCTGATTCATTTTCGCAAAGCATAAAGGACAATACTACCCTCTGTGTAAGAAAAAAAATCACACCATTTTACTTTACCGATCGCGAGTAATCGTGATCACGCTCTCATGTAACAGACTGAAGTATATTTGATATTATTTAACTGATATTACTTTGGTCATAAATATTTTTAGTTATATTGAAATTACTTAACCATAATCGAGATCCTCAGTTCACATAGTGGTTTGAATATAACGAGCATTCAATTCACGTTTTTGAGTACGACCAAGCATTTTTGTCCATATTACAGTTGAACTTCTTTCGCCATATTACAGTTGAACTTCTTTCGATGGCGTGAATATCAAAATTAAATTTGATTTACATTTCGAAAATAAATTGAGACTTCAACATCAAAATTTATAGTCACTTATGCGTACATTCATAGTAATTTCGAGGGAATAGAAATTTATTCCTTCGATCACGATTATACGTGGTTATGACGCGTGGTCACGATATTATTAATATAAACAGTAAACGTCTGTCATAATAACGCAACTTTGCCTGTGATGTGTTTAATAATAATTATCTTGTAAATTACGAAGTTCTGACACATTGATGCAAAGATAGTATGTAAATTTTCCCAGCGTAATTTCGCAAAGATAGTATGTAAATTTTCCCAGCGTAATTTCTAGCTTGTTTTGTTAGATTTGCATGTACAGCGAAGTAGCCGAGGATTTCTGAATAAATTAAATAATTGATGATAGCGAATGTATTGACAGCGTGCACTTTGGAGTGCGTATCGGTCATCAAGTTGTAATAAAATGAAAGACGCGAGTTATATAAGCAATGCCAATTGCAATATGAAAATATCTTCAACTGCATAAAGAATCAGGATTAAAATTTAATATGAACTATAACAAAAAAAGTCGAGTCTTAAGGTAATTAGAGACTTTTCATGAAGGACGTTGCACAATGAGAAAGAGGTATCAAAATAGTTTACAAGCTACAAGTAGTTCATGAAAAATCAAAAACCGTAGGGCACTTCATGGACAGCCTCTTTATACTAAAACAGTGTAAATCTTGCTCTGTTCGAAGAGTAACTTTTTTTTAATAAAATCATTCTACAGTTAAGTATATTATAAAATTTCCTCGATTGAAAAATCGTAGGTATTTAATTACAGCGAGAATTCCGGAGTATTCCGTCGAACTTGAAAATACTTATTGAACGAATGGGTGATGATTCATATTCGGTAGCTAAATAACTTGGTTAATCAGTCACAAGGGTTCATTTCCGGCTCTTCAGACACGGAATGGGTAAATTTCAAATCATTTTTGCCTATTACTTAGTTTGTAATTTTCTTGGCGTCTTGTCCTTTCCGAAGGACTCACTTTATTCTACTGGATTATAATTTACATTATATTCCAGTCGAGGTCGTGATCAATCATTTAAGCGCCTCCGAAAAGGGCTAACAGTCGGGACGCCCGAAATAAACGCTGTCCTGCAAGACATGTTCGGCGACAACGAATGGAAAACTCCATTATACCTGGATAGAAAAATAAGGACTTGGTTCAGGGTTAGAAATTTAGGACAACAGTCGTCATCAGCGACGGAAGAGGCGCAGTACATCTGCAACGAGCTGACGCACATCCTCGAACAGTATGTGCAGAGCGACCACCTTTTTCCAGCAATGGCCTTGCACTTTAAAATGACTACGTAAGCAAAACTTTCAACGACTTGCTTATTTGGCGCAAAAATTGATTACATTCTAGAGTACAAATAATTCGAGCTCTCGACACTCTATGGTGTCCTTCTCACGATAATATGACGATAACATAATTTTTTCCTCAAAAACGATAATTTTTTAATTAATTGATTTGTTCTCAAGTCGGAAGTACCGTCTAATATGAATAATTAAAACTGAATAATTCCATCTTTATATTCTTATATACGACAAATGTAATGCATTTTCGGGTTCAGGTTCAGGGACTTTGAGCTCAAAGGCGCGCTGCCGCTTAACTTCCTCACGTTCCGACCCAATTTCGACGCAACATTTGTCCGGGCTCGGACCATCTCGGCCAACGATCGCGCCGATCGTTTGTACCACCTGACGCTGCGCAAACCTTCGAATCTCAGCGATGGCCCGTACATCGAGACACCGTGAGTCGCATATTAGTTTATTATATAGAAATAATTTTTTTATTGTTATATATACCATATAATTCCAAATAAGATGCGATTTTCTCGCTTTTGCCCTTATCTATCGGAATGCGGGCAATAAGGGCAAAATTCATATTTTTGATTGGATTTTTGCCCTTGTCGAAAATAAAGTTTCGAATAAAAGCAAAAACTTGAATATACTAACATACTAACTCGTGAATATCGTTACAGCGATGGATCGAAAATCTATTTTGCTCCAAATTTTAAAGGGGGGGTGTTGCTCAACTTCACCAGGCTCTGCAGATTGCGGGAACCGGACTATGACGTCGAGTTCAATGATGACTTCGTCCATCAACCAGACGAAGTCGAAGCGGAACCCCCCGCAGTCGAATTCGTCGAAGTTCGGGCTGACAGTGTGAAAGGTAGGGATTGGAATATCAATAAGAAATAGCTACTGATGAGTATCAGTAAAGTCGAATGCATTACTGATACTTATCAGTAAATACTTATCAGAAAAAATTCTTCGCTCCGCGTTAATGTTTAAACTCGAAAAAATATCATCAAGTATCGGTATAGTCAAAAAGTTACTGATCCTTAGTGATTTTTTCGTTATTGATACAAATCAGTAGTTACTTATATTTTTCCCGTCTCCTGTCGAAGGCGAGGTCTTGGCGCCAGCAGAGGAACAGGACGTCCACCACTTCGCCCCCAAGGACATCCACCAACGACGACGACGACGCCGTCGAAGAAGAGGAAGCAGAAACGCTTGCACCGGGGAACGACGTCCCGGAATCGGAGTCGGGACGTTCCAACTCCCCTGTGATGTACTCACCTATGTCTTACGGGACATCTGTCAGCGACGACGACGACGACGACGACGACGACGACGCAATCAGCCTCCATGTATCACGGAGCTTGAAGGAGCGGGCCGAAAAACAGACGGCTTCCAAGATACGGGACCCCCTGGAAAACTGGGTAATCGAAAAAACCCACTCCAACATTCGAGCCGGAGTTCATCATGATGCTACCTGGGAAGATTCCGCGCCATCATTTGAAACCATCTATTCCACAAGCAATAATTTCGGGCATTCGAACAATGAACGGCTTTTCGCATCGACACCCACATTTCCCCAACGGTCGTCTTTGCCAACGGCGACGGCGAGGTCGCCCGTGAAATCCAAAACCAGGAAAGACACGGTTGCCAAACTTTCGCCCGCGGCGAAGACAATGGTACGGGAGTCGGCAGCCATCGCTACCGCGCAGGCTCCGTCATTCGTTCCTCCGTCTTCGCCAACGGCGACGGAGAAGGCACCGGTGGAAACGAAAGGCAACAAAAAGGTAACCATCGTTTTGCCTGTGGCCCAAACGGAAGAACCAGAATTGACAGCTACCGCGTTGGCGGCGCCTCCGGAATCGGTGCCTTCGCCTGCGCCGTTGGCGAAACAAAAACGACCTTTTGAGCGGACCGCGGCGAAAAAGGTTTCTGAAACTTTGCCTGCGGCCAAGACAAAGAAACGGAAGTCGGCAGCCAGCGCTACCGCGCTGGCTCCGGCTTCGGTTTCCTCGTCTTCGCCAAAGGCAGAGAAGACGAAAACTCAAAAGGTCACCGAACCGGTCAAGCAAAAAGCCACGAAAAGAAAAGCAAGCGCCCCACCACCTTCCGAAGCACCGGCGCCCAAACGGCCTAAAATTGGGTTCAAAATCGGAAAAATCGTTTTGGCACAACACCCATCATACTATTGGTGGCCTTCTAAGATATGCAGCGGCTCTGCAAAGGGGCTGATATATCTACATTCTTACGGTTATCCGCCCGGACCGCAAAAGGACAGGTGCCGTTTAAAGGATTTGCGGGATTACGATCCCGTGCAATTCGACAAGGAGCTCCTCGCCGTCCCAACGAACGTAAGACAATATCAAAGCTTTTGCCGAGCCCACGAAGAAGCGTCGGTAGCATATCATGAAGAACAACGTGCGCTCGCCGAGCTCAAGTAGAAGCGTCGGTAGCATATCATCAAGAACAACGTAGTTAATTTGCAATAGAGTATTTTCATTAATGAAACCTTTTTCAATATATTTCAAAATTTTTTTAAATTTGCAATAGAGTATTTTCAATAATGGAACCTTGTTTAATGTATTTAAAAATTTTTTTTTTCTTCAGAAGATGGCCGTTACCAAATATTTGTTGTTAATTAAATCCAATCCCTTGGGGGAATTCCAACCAAGGGGTGGTGTATTTAATAAATAACTATTTTCGGTAACGGTTTGGGTGGCGTATGAGATTTGGGTGGTGCTTTGGTTGAAGTCTTGGGTCACATAGTATGTAGTTTTTTGTATTTTCGGCTCTATATAAAATGAATATTTTTTCAAATTTCAAAAATTTCGCCATAAACCGTAAATATTGGTTTATGTTTCGATGAAAATTGAGTTGAGGGCAACGTTACGGACGTTGGTTTTAAATGGTCTAGTTTTGTTACCGTACCGTATACATACAATAAATTTTTAGGCAATTTTTTTTCGATTTTTTCCAAAATATTGAATTTTAAACATATTTTTCAAAATTTCAACCATCTCGCCGTAGATCAATGCCGTTCATTTTAACGTTTCAACTCCTTGGTTGATTGTAATAATGGGTAATATTGGTGTTTTTTCAGAAAACATAGATGTAGGGCAACGCAACGAAATTTGGTTAATAAGTTTGCAACCTTGTTTAAAAATTTTTTGGTGTTAACAACATGAAAGACATATACATTTTGTACACATTGAGAATATTGTCAACAGTAATTTTTTTTTTATAAAAACTAAAATGTTCGAATTTGAATAAACTTCTCGTCAATTGATTCGGATGTGTATTTTTACCCTAAGATTTTTTACAATAACATATTATTTTTTGCACTGAGATTTTTTGATGGCGGAAAATGATGAAAAAGCGGCCGACACGTCAATTGCAGCCGCGTTATACCATATAATTTCGAATAAAATGCAATCCTCCCGCTCTTGCCCTTACCGATCAAAAGGCAAACAATAAAGGCAAAATTTCTATTTTTAATTCAATTTTCGCCATTGTCCAATATAAAGATTCGAATAAGGGCAAAATACGACATTTTTTCGATTTTTGTTTATTTTCCGCGGAAAACGAGGGAAAAACGGTAGTCTCGGCATTTCCCGGCTACGAGCCCTCGGTCGTGACGGAATTGTGGGTAAGTCTTGTATCGCATTCGATCGATGCAGGCGAGATCAGGGATTGTCTGAATTTCATGCTATCCACCTCAAGAAATTGTTGCAAAGTGTCGGTTCGAAAATTTTCAAAACTTTTTTTCTTCAGTGAATGACGGGAAATAGTGGAAAAACGCTCTACGAGTCAATTGCAGCCGCGTTGTACCATATAATTCCGAATAATGAGCAATTTTCCCGCTTTTGCCCTTATCTATCAAAATGCTAGCAATAAGGGAAAAATTAATTTTTTAATTGGATTTTTGCCCTTGTCGAATATGAAGTTGCGAATAAGGGCGAAATTCCATGTTTTCTCGATTTTTTCCTATTTTCCGCGGGAAACAAGGGAAAAACGGTAGTTTCGACCTCTCCTGGCTACGAGCCCTCGATCGTGACGGAATTGTGGGTAAGTCTTGTATCGCATTCGATCGATGCAGGCGAGATCGGGGATAATCTTAATTTCCTGCTATCCTCCTCAAGAAAACGTTGCAAAGTGCAAAAATACATGTAGGTACAATACACATTGTAGGTATTCGTATGAAATAAAAACACGTTATGATTTTAGAATCATTGTATGTAATTGATCTGCAACATGTCGCTTAACGCAAACAGTCAATACATACAGTCAGTACATACGGTTTTTACAATCGACAGCGCATCTATGATTACTGATTATGATTTCAACATTATTATTATTCTATTATTTTCAAATGTCGAAATTACGACGCTACCACGTACCGTGAAGATCATTGTAGAACCGGACGGTAATGAAAACAGAAAAAGATTCAAATTTAATCTAAAAGTGGAATACAATTCGCCTTGAAAAAAAAACTTCGCCGCCTTAGACCCCGTGAAATTTTCTTTATTTCACATCGTCACATTCTACAATTCGAAGCACTACAAAAAAAAAGATGTGGACCGGATTCAACTCACGTGCGTTGAACAGAAAGTGTCAAATATTTCATAGACTATATTCGACAACATAATAATGATTTTTGCCCTAGTCATGCAATTTCATTACATTGAGGGCAAAAATGAATAAAATAATTTATTTTCGCCGTTACCGTACATAATTTGCACAACTAGGGCAAAAATCAATTATTAATCAATCCTCGTCGAATATGGTTAATTCAGTAGGACAAAACTCGCGAAAATAAATAAAAATTTATTATTATATACAATTTTGCCTTGATAGGACCAAAATTGCATTACTAGGGCAAAAATACATTGTTATACACATTTTTGCCTTATATGGACTGAAATTGCGTTACTAGGGCAAAAATAGATTATTATGGTACTATTATGATTATCGTGGCTACTGTGGCTCCTGATCTGCAAACTCTCGAAATCTTCTACTCAGCGCTTACAATGCGAAATATATACGATATGTATACACATATACGATATGTATACATATATATATGTATATATATACATATATATATACATACATATACATATATAACTTATATATGTACACATATATATATGTTTCCTCTTTTTTGTGATAAAAAAAATGTATTTATGAAAAAAATTTTTATTAGAATGATATTTTTCATTCATTTCTTTTGTACAGTTTTAATTTTTTATTTTATTTATTTCAATTTTTTTTTTTTTTCAATAAAAATTGATATGTTTGTTATTATTATTTGTGACCAAGAAAATTTGTTTACATTTATGTAAATTAAAATTATCGAATTGAAATCAACGTTTTTTATATTAATATTACTAAAAGAACGCTAACTGGTCAACATGTTATATTGCAGAACGAAACACAATAAAGAGCAAGAGTTGAACACATTTTTTCCTTAGCGTGGGCGGGAAAAGACTTTTCACCTGTCATGAAAACCGACAATTAGAACCGGAAGCTGTTGTGCCTATCGCAATCAAAAATGGTTGGGAAACTTACCATGCGTGGCGCGTGATCGAAGAGGGATAACTTCCGGTTCTGTTTGAAATGATAGAAACAAAAATTTTCTTTTATGCATTTATTTCGATATGTATGAATTCATTGTATGATTCCCCGTTAATCGTTCTAAAAATATAGCGATAGTTTTTCAGAGGAATAATTTAGAAAAGATTGTGTGTTAACATTCCGGTACAATGACCGATTCGATGTTTTAAAGTTAATTCGAACATAATGACTTGAGGAATCAGCTCAATAATAATTTAAACCGAAACTCTTGGTTTCGATCTTATTAATTACTCGTATCATATTTTCGGTCCATTTAAATCGGCCTTCTAAATTTGTTACTCGCACTGACTCAACGCACGCGTCTTTTCAAACACGCGTAAACGTATTAACGAGAACGCGCGCGGCTTTAACTCCCGCTCGCACTTTTTGAATTTGGTTGCCAGTCGGTGCCGCCACCGCCAGCGCCGGTGGCACCTCAGAAAATCACCCCTAGCAGGCCGACACCATTCCCTCAGCGTGCACACAGACACGAAGCAGCGCGCACCGGTTCTTCGGCTGCTTCCGGGGACGTTTGGACCAAAGCGGCAACATACGTTTTTTAATGATGGCACAGGCGTCAGAAATCAGGACTTTCGTCATAAATACGACCAAGTCAGGATTATGAGACTTTTTTAATGTGTGCTCATCTAAATCTCAAGCTGCCACACACCCACCAAATTCTTCAAAGAAAATAGCAATAGAAAAATTCTTTTTACTATAAATAGCACCCAATGGGCCCGACAAATTCAGCACACTTCTCTGCTGTCAGTGTGATATTTTTGTAGTGCCAGTCTGAGGGACCTTAACGGGCGCGCAAACATAATCTAGTTTGATGACAAACAAGTTAACGTCTTTTTTCGAAAGCGCCGACGTTTTCGTGATTCACGTAATAAATCGCGTATTTTGACTACTTGAAAATTTTTTGGACATTTCTTATCAAAGTCGCTGACCTGAATATTAATCTTTGTAATTTTCGAAATTCTCAGATTTTCGCTCTTTTGGGATCGATTGATTCTTACACATTGTTGATAGCAAATTAACTTTTTCAGCACATTTATTTATCGGACGGGCTGATGCGCAACAACAGTAGACTGCGTAACCTCAATATGAGGTTAAGAGAACAGTTGAGCGTTGCTCAGCTGACAGCGGAGGACGCGACGACCATGAAACTTAGCGCTTACACGAAAGCCTACGAGAAGGATAACAAACCGGCACGAAGCAAGAAGGAAATGATAATCCTTCATAAGTGGGTGAAGAGTCATCCCAACTCCATCGTCGACATTGTAAGTGACTTAACCCTGCATCATTTTGTGTTCTCGAACTTTTTCCTTTACATTTTTCTCATATTACTCCCGTCACATGTTAATTCGTACGAATCTTCATTCACTAACAATTACGAAAATTAAACGAGTACAAAAATTTTATCATCGACACGAATTCGACAATTATGATTATCTTCAGACTTCCCAAAATTCTGTATGATTTAACATTAAAAATATTGACAATTTTGAAAAGATGTATAAAGAATTATTGGATTTTATTTTTATTTTCATATTTATTTATGAAGAAAAGGGCTCCGCCCATGCGCGCTTCACACGCTAACCACAATCCAGGTTTTCATGTATTTTTGTCGAACCGAAAAATTTCAACTTACGAATTTCTTGGGATGTTTGTGCAAACATTTCATCCGTGATAAATGTATGATGATTATTATGAATTATGGCTGATAATGAAGGAAAATTGTTTGAAAGCTATTGGAAAGTAATGCGAATAAATAGTTTTGTAGAAACGTATGGTTATTTCTAAGAAATCATAAGATTCGAA
This sequence comes from Platygaster equestris, assembly GCA_030522785.1. Lineage (NCBI taxonomy): Eukaryota > Metazoa > Arthropoda > Insecta > Hymenoptera > Platygastridae > Platygaster > Platygaster equestris. The sequence continues at coordinate 5,676 of JAPYZK010002417.1, read as the reverse complement.
GGAAATTGTTAACAACCGATGAAAATCAAGATTTATTAAGAAAAATCGATGAGGATTGACGTCATCGATAGAAATCGATAGCAATTGATAGAAATCAATTCAAATCAAATTAGGGTTAATGAATCGAATGGAATTGATCAAAAAGATGGATATTGATTGAGACTGTAATAACATCATGATTTAATAGTAATAGCACTGTTAAAAGTAATAGTAATGTTGTACGTCAATTCTTGTTACAAGTTTGAATTATCATTCTAGCCCGAAGGACCCAGGATCGTTCGGGATAAGGCGGTGGTCATTGCACTGCCACTCTTTCGGTTGGCGCGAATTCTAGTGACTATGTCAATTTAATCTATAAAAAATTGTATATACAATTTTTTCACATGAACAATGTATAGTAGTTTTTGAGAATTAGGGCAATTTCAAGCGTTTTACACAATTTCGTATTTGAAACATTTAGTGTCATCAAAGTTTCGGAATGTTTTGAATTCCTAAATTTTTCATCAATTCGGAACAGAGGAGCTAAGAGGGCCAACAATTCCGAAGTTTCAGTGTATTGACATATCTCAAGTTTTAAGAGTTCAAGAGTTTGGAAAATTACGATTCCCGACGTATTACACTTGACTGAAAATATTACGACAAACACTACAACTCGGAATAATATTTTTTTTTCATGACAAATTACAGTCGTGGCAGCCCTAGTGGCAAGTGACGTTCCCGATGAGGTAAGCAGCAGAGCAACATTTCACACATATAACAGGAGTCGACTTTTGATAACGGGTGTTTCCGCATTTGAGAGCTTCGTGCAGTTATTAAATTTGACTATCACAGTTCATTTCTGACGACTTCCGTGAGTGAATCGTATGAAGTAAATATGTGTATTATTTTTTGCGTAACTATTCATATGGTGGGTTCACTGGAAAAAAGATAAGTCAGATACGACAACAGAATTTTTCGAAACATACAACAATCAAGTTAATGCAACAGATATACGTGCTCGCTTGTCAGAATTCCGACTTGCTGTAAAGTTGAAAGTTTTCTTACGCCGAATTTTCTCGCAGAAGTAATGAAATTTTTTGTTTATGCCCTTTTGCACTTAGTATCGATGCTGAAGAAATTCTGCACTTTCTGTCACATTTCTGTCACTTTTATGTGACAGACGCCCAGGCCACTAACTATAGCGGAGAAGAGAATTTCCTACACTTTGCCGCCCCAGCCGTCCACCCCGCCACCGGCTGACGAACCACCTAATGCCGCCCCAAATGACGCCGCCGGAGGTCCCGACGCCCCTCATCGACTAGGAATGGTTTTTTACGCACCTGTGCGACTGTTCAATTTCTTGTTTGTTGCTAGCCCGTTTTTTTTCTCCTCATAAGCCTCCGTGAAAGCGCTAAATTTGATAGTCGTGACGTCCTCCGCCGTCAGCTAGGCAACGCCTAACTGCTCTTGAAACTTCATATTGATGTTCCGCAACTTTTTCGAGCGTTCGCCATTAATTTTTTTCACATTATGTGGTACTTGTTTCAGAGAATATATATGTCTATATCGACAAAATAAGTGTTTTTTTTGCATTATAATATTTAAGCATCCTACTGTCTGTACAGTTCCACCAATGCGTATGAAAATTACTTCTTTCGAACTCCTCTTAATTCCTATGTACGCAAGTGTCTAACAATTCGTGTCCGCGATCGTTAGTCGACTAAATAAAGAAATTCAAATGGGTACAAATAAGAATACGTCTCGAAAACAACGCAGCGAAGAAGTTCCGGAACAGCAAGTGCCGGAAAAAATACCGGAATTCGCGTGCCTAACGGAGTTTACTGACAAAGTCACTTTTACGAGAACAAAGCCAGTGTCGGAATTTCCTAATCAACAATCAACCTCCGTGTAGTAAACTGTAAGTACCTGTGGTGCGCGAAAGGAGAGTGTATCGAGTCAATGTCCCAGACGAAAAACGAATAGAATCGGTCAGTGAGTTCTTCCTAATAACTCCTTTCACCCCGCAAAAGAAAAAAAAGTGATAGCGGAAATGTGCGACACGGAGAACGGAACCACGATTTTTTCGCGATCGCATGAAATGCACAGAGACGAGCTCCAACATGAGGGTCGAATCTGCGAATTGAATGACGGGGGAAGTGTCGCAGCCCTCCGAGAGCATTTTGTCATGGTGCTAATACTCCTGGATGATGAAAGTATTTTATGAGAAACGGAGGCAGTGCGTACTTCGCATTCCGGGAGCCCGGGAGACATAAAATGTCACGTCACAATACACAGCGAAATATTCGAATGCTCGGACCTCTTGATGCAATCTTGTGTGTGTGCACATGACGCTATTGGAGTGTCGTTTGATGAAAAACGTTACTTGCAATCATGGTCCTACTTTAACATTCATTTAAAAAAAGGAAATATAATCAAAAAAAGATTAATGACAAGGCCTTGTAACTTACTACATGGCGGAGCAATTAATGTATGAAAGTTATCTAAATTTGAGTATCAAATAATGCGAAATAAACACTCTTTTTTGGTTCCGGAAACATTGAGCAGTGTGTGCTGTCTTAAACGTTGAGTTAGCACAAACGCTGGACATAGATTAATAAATAGAAAATAAGATGTACGTAAGATTTATTAAGAATAATGACGATGATAATTTAGCATTGAATTTATCCAGATGAGCAGTACTTAAATTACAACTCGCTCGGTTCGTGTGTGCTAGCTGAGATTTTTTAAAAGCACACGTGGCAATTTTTGGCATAAACATAAATAAGAAGTGCCAAGTCTAAGTTAACTCTGAAATAAATAAGAAGTGCCGGTCAGTGGTTAAACCATTATCTAGAAGCACTTACCGCATGGGCTAGGAATATCGACGGCGGAAAATAATTTTCAGAGAATGATAATTTTGATGTTAACTTGGCACACAACCTGTCTTTTTTCGAAAAAACCATCCAGGAAATTTGTTTTAACGGCGAAAAAGCAATAACACTCAATACGCTCGAATCGAGTACCTTTTTCGTTTGTGTCGGCGAATGCGCCTACTGGATTTTTTGCGGGATTTACTCATTTTTTCATCACGGTGTGTGTCAATTCGAGGCATAAGCTAGCACAGGAGCTCGTTACTCGTCAAATACGAAAGATATGCATCATTTAAAACTGCGTAAATTTAGCATTAAGAGAGTGCGAATTAAGTATTCTTCGTTAGTTTTTAACTTCTAAGTGATGTGTGTACCATGTTGAATTTACAGTTAACACTCGCGCGAGAAAATTGATGAATTGATGATTAATCGAATCAACAGTACTTTTACCGTTGGAATAAATTAGCATCTTATCCGTCTAAAATAACAATTCTAGAAATGAAGTCTTTACAATTTAATTGTGCCCACTTCAATATTCGGTAAGCACACGAATATCAATTATCCAACCTTCATCTAGGAAATTTTGAATTCCTGGGTTAGGTAGAAAAATTATCTATATTTGTTTAACTATGCATTATGTAAAAAGTTATACAAAGTTATACAGAAAATGCAAGATGCGAAGAATTTTAGAAATTCGAGAGACCCGAAGAGTTTAAGAACAACTGATAACTTGGAAATTCTAGAACTTTCTCCTTAAACTTAAAAAAAAATGAGATAATTCAACGAGTCTGCAGTGATCATGAGTGACTGTAAGTGACCGTACAAAATTACTTTTTATCTATAATTAGTGAATTCTTAAAATCATTATAGTAATTTCTTGCTTGCAGAATCTACACGGCAGTCTACACTAGGAATGCAAATAATTACATTGATTTTCAATTTGCATTCTCCTCCAAATATAGAGGACTCACAATCGAGCGTAATTAACTGTGTCATCTATGACGAGCTAGCATGTTACAACAGGCCCTACTCGTATATTCGGAAACGTGGCCATTATATGAGACATTCCATATTATAAGTACAACTATAAAATGAAATTCCTCAAAATGTTTTTTTTTTCGTATCGGACTCGAAATAGACTGACCTGTATTTTTTTTTTACATGATATGAAAATTTTGCGAGTTACGAATATTTAAACATTTGAAGTGTAAAAAATGGAATTTTTTCTGTAATTGTCTAGCTCGTAAACGAATCCATAGAAAGTCACGAAATTTTCAGAGAAAGTTCGTAATGAATCAAACTTCCTATATCCTTATGAATAAATAAATTATTATACATTAATTTTTCATACAACAAATGAGCAACTATTATAAACAAATCGTGTATAAAAAAAAAAGACGTGTTTTGAATCGACTTTTCGATTACCCAAATATTCTTCGTGGTACCTACAATAACTCATAGAAATTTCAGAAATAACCGTCGATGAGCTTTCGAGATACGAGTGATCACATGTACACAGTCTCGGCTCCGAGCGCGTAATAGAGCGCCGTCCGCTCAGGCTCCGCGACGCCATGCCCGCTCGAAAAAGCTTTCAAGCATTCATTTTGTAATTCTATCGAATGATTATAATTCAAAAATTCCACATGACGAGATAATATGACACACCTTATATGTTTAAATATCTTTTACCGATTAACAATTTGGAATATCAATACTGATGCATACATTTGTGAATATTTTTCCAGCATAACGTTATTTTTTCACATTGAAAAAATATTTATTTAACTATTACAATTTTCGTTGCAAAGAGCGTCTAGATTTAGTTTTCAAAAAGCGAACATTTCGACTTTTCAAGCACAAATAATATGTCTTAACTTACATGTCGAAGTTTGCCTCGGTTCAACTAAGTGAAATTTTCGGGTGCCTGATATCGTCTTATAGTTTTTGAATCGATCTTTCAATAATTCAGACGCTTTTTCATAATTTTTTTCACTTTTAAGAATAAACGTAATTTCATAAACACTTTCATCTTGCACAGCCCATTTAAATAATCCAAACACTGTAGTTAATTGTTAGACTAAAGTCTTTCAGAAACACCGAATGACTCGAAATCAAATTTTCGTCTTTTTCATTTATATATATTAATTTTATATTATCTCTTTGTATCTAATTTAACAATTACAATTATACAATAAAATTATTGAAAAAAAAAAACGCGTGGAAACTTTTTCGAGCGGGCATGGCGTCGCGCAGCTTAAGTGGATAGCGCTCTATTACGCGCTCGGGGCTGAGACTGTGTATATGTAATTATTCGTATCTATAAAACTTACGAACTGTCCACTCTAAAATTTTTGAGTGTTATTGCAAGTACCACGACGAATATTTAAGTAATCGAAAGGTCAATTAGAGACATTTTTTTTTTTTACTATTTGTCTATAACAGTTGCTCATTTGTTGTTTAAAAAATCGATATCTGTAACGAATTGCGAAAATTCGTTTCTTTATTTTAATCTTTAAGAATAAACGGAAAATTACGTACAAGACACTTTTCAGTCTCAGACACTTTCAAGGGATAAGAACCCTTTGAAATGAACCAAAGCGTCGATCATAAACTGAACCTAAAATTAATAATGCCAAGGAAACATCATCTAAAATCATTTGTTAAGTGTCACCGATAAGAGTTGAAATCATTGCGCGCCGACTGACCGTCTCGAAAACTGCAAATCACGGTCAAAAGGCTCGGGCCGCGCTGTGCCTTCCTCGCGGAAGTCCCAAAGGGATTCACCCTTTTCGTAAATGCGCCGGCTTGTTTGCGACCACGACAAGTT
>JAPYZK010002415.1:0-28121 GCA_030522785.1 Platygaster equestris | reverse complement strand
AAAATTTACTAAATTCCAAAATTTCCTAATTTTTCGAACTTCTTGAAAAATTTCAACTTTGAAATTTTTTGAATACCAATCACCAACAAGATTTCTTCAATAAAACATAATTCTCCAAAACTTAAAAACTCGAGTTTTAATTATAGAAAAGTTAGTTAATTTTTTGAAACATTCGGAAATTTTTAAAATAATTCGGAGATCATACAAAATTTTTCCAAATTTTCGAAAGTCTTGAAATCGAAAACTGAAAATATTGAAAATTTTGCGGAAATCGAGAATTTGGGAAAGCCTAGAACTTTCGAACAAATTTGAAAATTCTAAAAAAATTTTGGAAACTTCGAAAAACTTCTAAAATTTTGGAACAACTTGAAACTTTCGATAAAATTCGAAAATTCCAGAAAAAATTTGCAAAATCCAAAAATTTCCTAATTTTTGGACTTGTTAAAATATCCGAAATTGAGAAAATATCGAAAAAGTTTCAATACTTGAAAAAATCCAAACATTGAATAAAAAATCAAACAATTGTCACTTTGTAGACTATCATCCTGAGTTTGAATATTGTGGAATTTTAAATACCAATCAAAATTAAGTTTTGCTATCAAATGTTGTTTTCGATGATGAAATAATATTCTATTTCCTCACACTTGCCTATCAATCAAAACAATTGTTGAAAAACAAGTCATTGTTATCCAACAACGCGTTACATTCAATTAATTTCCCTTAATATCGATTAAATCCTTTTTCCCGCAGATCATCATACTAATGCTCGCAGAAAGCCGATAATTGGAATCTCCGTGCAATGCAATTACATGTACATAATCCGAATAACAGTATAATTAATAATCAACCCAATTACATGTTGCACCAAGAACAACTATTAAACGGCAGAAAAGAAATCCGAGATAATAACCAGAGGGGAAATTTTTCCCCTCGTTTTTCCATTTCCTCGGTATGAAATTCGATTACCTCGTCGATGAATATGAAATTCCGAAATGGGAGAGGAATCCGAAAGGTCAATACAGCAACGTAACTGTAATTATCAGGAGCTGATACAGAGGCCACGCAGAAAGTATGGTGTAGTCACTGCATGTGTGTGGAATTTATACCGGGACACATATCGCGGCACCATGCTAATTATTTGCTAATTCTGGCAACGACACGCACAATTATTTCGTGACAATAACTCCGGGGCTACACGCACGGCTTAATAAACGCGGTTTTCCCAGTACATTTGACATCACTTGAAAATTTCATGAACGCTTTGGCGATTCAGCCGATGATGAAAATCATCTGATTCGATTAAGGGAGTCATTACGCTTTTTTAAATGTGCAATTTCATGACATTTCCAGGTTGGCCATCAATGTTGTTTTTCCATGTTGACTTATCGATGTTTTACTAGTATTTTCCAAAGCGTGAAATTTCCGAAATTTAATAACTTTGGAACATAGAAATCCTTCGAAATTTTTAGAAATTTGGAGTTGCGAAATTCACAAAACTTCAAAAATTTCCCCTATCGTTACTAATTACTCAACGTTTTTTGTCATCATCAATCTGAAAATAATTCTTCGGAAATTCAAGTGATGAAAAATGCAACGTTCATTGATTAATTTATCCGAGTTTATTTTATGGACAATGAATTTTTTTCGCTTGAAAAGTCATTCATTTTTTTGACCTCGGGAAACTTCGAACTTTGATAATTCTTAAAACTTTAAAATTAACGAAAATTTGTCGAAATTTGAAAATCCCGAAATTCCGAAAAATTTACAGCTTCTGGAACCTTCAGAAATTTGGAAATTCCGGAACTAAATGTCAAAATTCCGAAATTATTTGACGTTCGTGGAAATTTGAAATTTCCTAAAATTTTGAAACTTCCAAATATTCTAAACTTCATAATACTTCTGAATTCCAGAAATTTCCAATTTTTCAAAGCTTCGGAAGTACCAAACCTTCGAAAACTCCGAAACTGTACAAATTTGAGACTATCGAATGCTCAGAAACTTCTGAATTCATCCAGATTTGTTGAATTTTCAATGTCTCAAAATTTCCAAAACTGCCAAAATTTTAGAACTTGCGAAATTATCGCCGAAGTTTCAAAAATTTCAAAACTTCGAAAATTCCGAAACATCGGAACTTAAAAATTCGTAAAAACTTTAAAATTTGTCAAAATTGGAACAAATTCAGAATGCCACAATTTCAAAAACTTCGGAACTTCTAGGCTTCAACGTCTTTGACATTTCAATATTCGTAAAAACTCCTAATCTTTGAAAATTTCCAGCACTATACATTCTAAATACTAATCAACTTTTGAACTTCAAAATTCTCCAAAACTGATAAATTTTTCGTCACTTTTGAATTTAAAAAAACTTGAAACTTTCAAAATTACCAAAACTTTCAAGACTCACGAACTTTAAAATTCCCAAAAACTCCAGAACTTCCGAAATTTTCAAAGCTACAAAAGTTTCAAAAATACAAAACTCCAAAACTTCGAAATTCATAATAATCAGTAAAAACTTCAAAACCCCCGAATTTCGTGAATTGTTCAACCTTCTAGCTTCCAAAATTTCAAATTTCTTCAAATTTCTTCGCAAAATTTCTAAAACTTCGAAGATTCTAAATTTTCCCAAACTTTCAAAAGCTCCAAAACTCACAAATTTCAATGTAATTCTCAACAAGAATGCTCTTATGTAAAATGTTATTTCATTTTCATTACTGACGGAAAATTTACCTATTTCTGCTCCATTGTTGGAAAAAACTGTCAACGCCGATATTCCGACAATCTAAAGTCACTAAAAGTGTTCAAAACCACAAGAAATCGATCAAATCGATCAAAAATATCGAACCCTTTCAAAATCCCCCGAATCCAGATATTGAATAATCGTTTCGACGAAGAGCACATCAATGGTAAACAAATCGAGCCCAAATATAGTCTTCGATTCCGTTTGGATCTCACAAAACAACGCGATCACTCGAAAACGAAATTCCAGGTTATTTTCAGGACATTCTATCTTCCCTGACAGAATTTTTGCCTACGCACACCAGTTGCGCAACAAACCTGCTGTCAAAATTCAAAAAAAGATACAAAAAGACACCATTCCCAGGCCTCCGCCCCCTATCCCCGTGCACCCCTATTCCCCTCCCCCCCCCCCCCCCCCCACCCCCCGTCCAAAGAAAAATCGAGCACAAGCCTATCCCATTTCAAACGTTAATCCACAAACTATTTCATAACAAAGAACCATTGTTGATTTTACGAGTGAGACCCTCGAGGAAAACACTCCAAGTGTTCATGTTTTTGCGAATCGCCGAGTGTTGTTTTTCGGAATTTACGGGCGAGGTAATAAAGTGAGCTTTAATGCGGAAAGCCCGAGTTTTTTCACGCACGGGGGATTATCCCCGTCTCGTCCTCGCGAACATTCATTAAAAATAGATTACGCTTAAAGATTCTTCTTGCAAGATGCAAGCTGCCGCGAATCAATCATACATAATTGACCGGAAGAAAAGCGGCGGTGCGCGAGCGTTTCGCGCCGACGAGACGTGCGCTATCGATAAAGGGACGGTGCGCCGCTTGTATCGAGCTGGAAATTTAGTTCGACGAGACGTCGCCACAACACCGGGGGAGACGACGCCAAGTTCGAGTCTTTTAACTCGTGGTTCATAAGGCTTTCATTGAGACGAGTTGTTCAACATGGGAAATATAGATATTTTCGTATCAAGGACTTGATGCGTGGCTTTTCGGGACGAGACGATGTCTGCAGCCAAATTTCGTCCCGAGGCGCAGCCGAGGGTCCATAGGCTTCATACATCGTCTTGGCCCAAAAAGCATGCCTCGGGTCTAAGGTGCAAACATCGTTTTTTGCAAAACACGTACTGAATAGGGGCTTCCAGCCCCTGAAACAGCGCACTGCGAACGTCCATTCACGACACGGTGCACCACAAACCTATAAATGTCAAAACGTCGCAAGTCGACAACGCGCATGCGCGTGGGATAAAAGAATCCATAATATTGTCCCTGTTTTCAGCGGACTTGAGGAACAAAAGTAGGACTTGAGGAACAATTGTAGGATTTGAGGAACGACCATAGGTACAATACAAAATCGCCAGTCGTAAATGGACGTCCTCAATGCGCTATTTCAGGGGCTCGAAGCGTTTATTTAGTACGTATTTTGCAAAAAATTATTTTTGTGTTAATCCGGAATGGAAATTCGAGACTTGAAAAAGTTGAGCTTTGCTCAGTCCTTCTAATCAGCCTCGTCAAGTCTCGTAAAGCCCGACACGAAGCTCATGCATGATGAGTCAACGAAAATCTAGCTAGACTGAGGAATCGTCTTGCAAGAATGTGGTCTCCAGTTCGACAGCGAGATTAAAAAACCAGCTTAAGCATCTATGAGCTTTAATCAGTCCAGGGGCTCTAAAAACGAGATCGCATCTCTGAATTTAAACTTTTCCAATCTTCTTCAATCCTAGTAAAGCCTCCTAAGGCTTTTTCTAGCCATGAAATTTTCTTGCTAAAAAGATGGGAGGTCAACACTCGGAACATTTAGTTTCAAGAGGCTTTCCTTACGGAAAAAATCCTTAAAGTTGAGGGTTAAACCTCAAAGTGGGAGTTAACTTTCAAGTTGAAGGGAGTTTTCGTAATGGTTGCGAAAGAAAAAAATGTTTGCGTTTCATGTCTTCATACACAAAATACATGTATGGGAAAACTGAAAAATTAATGCCTCCTAACATTATACGGTTAAGTATAATTGACTCAATTTTCAAAGCTTCTACCCGATGCCAAGAGAGATGAAAAAACCAATGGTATTTCGAACCTAATGCAAACTTCAACCTTCCTCGAAAAGTATCGCCTTACACGAAATTCCCCGGTCCTTTTCATAGAGCCATAAAACCCGTAATTGTTCCAGAATGCCGTTCGCTGGAGAGCTTTCATCGGCAGAGGCAGAATAAGCACGCATTTCGATAAAAAAGTTACCAAATAACTGCATAATAAAGCTTCGAATAAAAAAGCATGATACTTTTTCCGAAAAAGTTTCCCTCAAAATGCGCAGAGAACACAAAAATAGTATTGTATACTTCTCAACAAGCGCAGAAGGAGCTTTTTCCTGCAACAAAAAAGCTCTCGAAAAAATTCTGAAAGAACGAAACTTCAACCAAAAGTCTGCAAATGCGGCAAAGTGCAGCGTGAAACAGCGATTTCATCAACGAACCCAGACACATGACTTTGTCGAAGCGATTTTACGAGCGTCGCGTTTCCTCGCGCCTCGCTTTTTCACGCGAGCCCCGAAAAACCGCAGATTGATGCGACGAATTATGCTCGTCGCGGGGCGCATCTGCCGGGCTCTAAATGATGCGTTACATTCGCCTACCACCCCCCTTCATTGGCTTTGATGTACTCGCTCTCGGCTCCTCTTTGCGGGGCGAATAAATAAAATTTACTTGCTCCGAGGGAGTTTCGGGGGATCGATAAAAGGTGCAATTAGGGAGGGCCGGCGAAAGCTCGAGTTTTTTGCGAGCCCTCGCTTTTCCGCCGGCTTTTTCTTCCACTCGACTCTCGCTGATGATAAATCGACTCGTCGCGACAATGATCCTTTAAACGCTCTAGGACCGGGCCCGAAGTGTTCACGCTAGACTTGCCCCGCCAGACGTTGAATGACTTTTTTATTGCGAAGTTAGATATACAATACGATACATTGGAGTTCTATTGGAAGTTTTCGAATTTATACAAACTTCTGAGAACTGTGGATTATGAAGATATGGAATAGTTGTACCAAATTTAAGTTCGAAGTTGAAGTTCTCGATATAAATTTTAACCTTGAAGTTTCAGAAATTCATTTCTGGCTTGAACTTGCAAAATTTAATTTCGAACTCGAAGTTTCCGGAATAAAGTTTAAACTTGAAATTTTTGAACTGGGGTTCAACCTCGAAGTTCACAATTAATTTGTGCTCTCTGTGAAAAATTCACCAGTTATTCTTCAACCAAATGGAAAACAATCAAATGTCCACGTTTTCTCAGCATATAATACCAAATCAATCATCAAAATTCATTTGGTACATGTTCTCAAAGGTCGACGAACGCGAACATGAAATCAAACATTTCCATTTGTGTAGAACTCGGTACTTTCTGAAATACCTAAAATATGCAGTACATTACCGAAAGTTGCGTTTACAACGTCGGTGAAATGAGCTAAAAACAAACTCCGTACTAACGTACATCTGGCTCCGAAATTCAAGCTTCCACATTTTGACGCGTATGAATAGTTGCAAAGTATTAACGGATGACTTAACTATACGTAGATGATGTGGAAACACCGTGCACGTCCAACTTTGATGAAAACCCCATTCGCTTAAAAAGTTTGTTTCCAGCTTATTTCGCCGTCAAGTTGAATATTAAATTTCCCCAATCATTTCAGTCTACTGTTGGAGTATACTAGATAACAAGTTGCAAGTAAACCACAACTGTCATAAAAATCATGATGCTTAATTGAATTATGTTCTTATATTACATTCTCCAATTCCTCAGATCGCATAAATTTGGGTTTCTGAAATCGAAAAAGTCCGATACTTTCCTGATAAAAACTCATTGACGTCAAGTTTTTCCATGTTCACATCCTCGCAGAAAAGACATGAATTTCCTTGATTTACGAGTTTTCAGCGAAAGTTTCCGAACTCTATTCACGACCGAACATTTTTTCCGGTACGATATCAGTTTGCCGGAGCACGAGAGCGAAGGAATTCATTGCTGAAATACCGGCACGAACGACAAAGACACTCTGTATGGGAACAAATCAAGAGTTGAGTGCGAACAAGCAGTTTTGTTGCGTCAATGTCAATACCGGCGAAGATTTGACGGGCTGCGCACGGGCATCGAACGATGTTAATTCCAAACGAGAAGAAAACGGCCGAAAGTACGGGGACCTGGCTGAAAAAAAAACGACCGTGGAACGTGACTCCCTCGCTTTTTCGAAGCCTAAATATTCCGGCAAAACAGCGCCACGTTGACTCAAATGAAACCCGTAATGGACAAAAAGAATGCATACACCAAAGTTCGAAGTCGAGATTCCCAATATTTCTCTCGATTTTCGCTGGTCGTTCATTTCCGATTTGATACTAGTTTTAAACGCAAAAATGTTCTCCAATAAATTCCGTATCAAAATGTCGTTTGTTAATTAAAATGAATGGTGAATTCCACATCTTCAGCATCTGCAGTACGAAAGCGTTGCAATTTGAATGATGCAAAGCGAACAAGAAGAAAACAGGAAAATACCCCACAATTTCGCTTTTTTCAGGCAAACGAATGCGAACATGTTTCAACTTCTTTTTTTCCATTTTCCTCTGTTTTTATAAAGCAAATTCTTTCCCGGCTCAAATGAAAATAATAAATTACGAACTTAATATATGTTCCAACTGCCGAACGTTCAACGAATGTAGTGTAATTAATCTTTTTGCGTTGGGAAACATTTTTCAATCAAGAAATACCTGAATGTACCCCATTTTATTTTTTCCTGGGTAAAGAAGCATTTTTTGCCTCGCATTTTCGCGACGAAACGAAAATTTAATTGCGAATTCTTGGAAATACGAATAATTCAAGCAACACTCTCCAAATTTCTTCGAGTGAAGATTCACTCAATTCAATATCCTGCAAATCAAGATAAGTGGAAATTTTAAGCAAAATAAGTGAAATTCCACTTGTTTCAGAACTATATTTCATTCAGAAAAATTACCTTGATTCCACTATATTTTTAAGAGTTGAATATTACCCTAAAATGAGCCAGATTTCACTCATTTTGAGTAGACCAGAGTAGACTCTTAACTCAAGCTGAATTCGCGGAAGTTTTACTCGAATTGAGTGAATTTTCACTTAAAGAAATTTAGGAAGCACCAAAAAAAAGCTGTCAATAGCACAAAATTAACTAGACAATGTGCACGAACCGCCAAAAATACAGAAAAGTTAGGGATAACCTCACAAGCACTCGACGCCTATGCGAAGAGCGTCAAAAAAAGGGAGTGAAAGAGACGTGCTCCTCGGGGACGCATCGCTTTCTCGTCGAGGCCGCGCGACCCTCGTAAGTAAATCGAATTTCATTGGCAGAAGTCCTCGTTTCCTCATGTATATTCCATCGTCGTCTTTCGAGGCAACAACGCCGCGTAAAAGGAAAAACAACTTCATGCGCCCTCGGAACCGCAATAATGGACATTGTTGGGGCCACGTGCAGCAAAAATTTCAATAAGGAAGTCGCGCCAAAAAGTCGAAAACGAGCACCGAAGTATCCCTCGTTCATTATATTTTCCCTACGCACCAAATTTTTCCGTCTGGACGACGTTCCACATGATTAATCGACCGGGGTTTTTGATACGGCGAAATAAATAATGCATTCATTTCGGGAACATAAGGTTCTGATCTTGAGATAGCTGTTTGTTTCGATAAATTGGATCGATGTTTTTCTTTCAGAACTCGAGCTGAACAGACTGAACAAATGCTTCTTTGTGATGGTCAGGATAAGAGAAAAACATGCTTAAGAGATGATCAATTTTCTAGAGGTTGATTAGTGATAACATACTTGATATGTGTATGAGTATCAACCATAAATGACATTTTCATGATAGTGTAAGGTCATTTGGAATGACGGAAGCCGTTACAAAATGTACAGATTTTTTGTTCTCTTTCAAGCATTTAGAGGAAACTCACACCGAAGAATAGGTTTCTCCGTGTTCATTGAATTCCATCCAGAAGCAATTATTTCTCCGTGACATAGTCACGATTTGTCAGAAATGGTTTCCCTTTGTTCGCGAGTGGAAAAACCATCGAATCAATACGAGGCAGCTTGCGTCGAATACGAAAGGTAAAAGCTTCAGTAATAGCATACTAAAGGCGAAATTGCAACTGGGAATCACTATTTCATTATGAGTGTTCTCTATCACTCGCGAAATTCCGTAAGGTATCAAAAAGCTTATAGAGTCACAAAAATATTTATCCACTGGAACTCAATTTTTCGTATGTAAAAAAACAGAACACTTACAAACCCTGAACATCTCACGAAAGAGGCAAAACAATTGAGAAAGCATGTATTTTCGGCTCCTTCGAGTCGAAAATATATCGAAATGTCTCAAACCCATAAACACAAATCGAATTTGAACCATTCAGAAGAAGTACTTACCCGACTATTTCCCAAGTGAAAGGTTCGCATGAAAAACCAAAAAACCGAAAGACCCGCGCAATATCTATTAAGAGAACAACGTATGTTCACCGACAAAGGACGAGTCGAAACGAGGTTTCGAACTCTCGGCTGCGAAACAAAAGTTGCTCTCGAGGCAAAGAAAGCGCGACGCGAAGGAAAATAAAGTTGGACAATCGGAATGGAATAATGGCAGGCCAACGTACTCCGAGTGTAATTGACGTCGATATTATTAGGGCTGACAAAAGGCTAACAAGTAATTAGTCCGGGAGCATTTTTTCAGGAGTCTTTGTGTCTGAATTGGGAACAAGAGGACACTCGAAATTTTCTTAATCAAAATTGCTGCTGCGGTGCCCTGCAATTACGGAGGTTCGAGTCGGGACAAGTCAATTGCACTATTGTGCTGCGTTATTTAAAGTGAAATCGTCGATCGATGTTTTTCAAAAATACTTCGATGTTTCTCGGGCGACTGGTTGTCTTCTTTTAACAAATTTTTTATCAACATATTTCAACACCTATTTTTGTGTGAACTAAACTTCACAGTAACAAATAAGTCACGTTGCTTTTTATTTATGGAGAGTATAATTAATTTAATTCGGGTAATCAAGTTCAAATCCGCATATCCCTCGATTTATTCCAAAATAAACCCAACGATATAAAAATCTCTACAAATAATTGACACCAGACATGTTTTTCCATTCTCGAAAAATTATTCACCTCGTCATTTACAAATAATCGAATCACCACCGAATCCGAAAGTGTTTCTGACACGTTTTCCATCGCGAAAAGTTGTTAAAAATACCCACCCGGAGCCACACAGCGAAATAAAACTGACAGTTGTAACGTGTGCATCGACACGGAAACGCGCGAGGAAACGATAACTGACGGGCGGAATTATTCAACATCGAGATCACCCGAAAAAGTACGAAATTTATTTGTATGTCTTTCTCGAAAAGAGGGCGGAATTTCGTGACTCGATATTTGCCTAGTGCCATTGGACGTGAAATTTCATGCGGCCGACGACGTCCCCTAATTTACAGTGTCTACACAGTAACGCAACAGTAATAGTGTCGTTCGCAAAGCGCGAGTTTTAGTTGAGGTACAAATTACGCCCTACACTATTGCGATACTCGCACCCAATGTCACTGCCATTTTGCGACATTAAATTACACGTTAACGCTGGAAAATAGTTGGATATCGAGACAACGAAAAATGCTCGAAATAATAGGTGACGACTCCGAAGCGGTATTCGGAGCAGAGGTAATAACAGTATTCGAAACTGAAATCAAAAACTCTTCAGATGATGAATATTTGCCATAAATGATGCCAAAGGGAGCTTCCATAAATGATGTCACATTTTTTGGCATTGTTTCGACCCCCCCCCCCCCTCATCCTCCTGGAGTCACGTCACAATGTGAATTTTGAAAGGGTCAATAATTTTTTTCTTCATTCAATTCAATTAAAAACATGAGAAAATCAACATCAAAGAGTTTTTCTTCCAGTCACCTTCCCACTTATTCTTCAAAAATTCCGAATTAACAAAATCTGATGAAATCCCAGGATTCCCAAAAATTTTTGAGATCCATGAAATTTTATAATTCTATCTCATTATAAGTCTGAAAGATTGGAATTTTCCTAATTCTTGAGGTTTTTCGAAAATTTTCATAATTCCAAAATCTGAGGAAATCCCATTCAATACGAGTTTTCATATAATTTTGTAGAATGTTTTTAAATTTTTCACAAATTCTGTGAAATTATTGATTCTACAAAATTTTGCGTCACCAAAATTTGTGACATCACATTATCAAGACCCCCCCCCCCCCCTGGCACAAACTATCATAGATGAGCTAACCTCCCCACCCCCTAAGACCGTGACATCATTTATGGAAGCTCTCAAAGAGCTTTTTTCTATTCCCAGCGTCAAACGTTCCTCCAGCGTTTTCAAATGCCGAAGAAGATATTCAGAATTCACACAATCCCTTCAAAAATGTAATTTACGCAAATATATTTGTCGTTTTTCAGAAGATTCATAAATCAGAGTTATCGATGCTCCAAAGCGGAGAGTAGTGCGAATACAGGGTGCACTTGCCGCGGCCAATTACCGTTCCCTCATAATCGTCGAGCACTCTCGAGGCACAATTGCTCGTGAAAAGAGTACCTCCTCTGCGCTGCGTTAATGAGTCTTGGACCCTGGGCATGCAGCGTCGTTGCAGCATTACCGTCTGCAATAATTCAGGCCATTTTGACCTTTCTGAAGATCGCGCGACTATACTCCAGAGTTACGACGCACTTTGAGGCAACACAATGCGGACGTTCGTTAGCAAATCATCTGCTACCTAAATTACCGTGATGGAAACGAGCCTAAATGTGACTGGAAGCGAAATACACAAATAAGAAAAATTCAGAAAAATATGAAAAATTACGCCAACTGACGAATGAGAATAATAATCAATAACTCAAGCAGGTACAATCTTTCCAAATTGGCAAATCATCCCTCACGAAAATTCTCCTCAACTTCAGGGTTAACCCCGAAGTTGTAGTTAACCCTCAAATTTAGGGAAATTTCCGACGGGATACTTACTTGACCCAGTAAAATTTGACAGGTAATCACCCAAACGTCACAAATTAAACTTGATACAACTCCAGACTTCCTGAACGCACCCCTACATAGGAATACATGCCGAATCGTTACGGAACGTCCAAAGCGATTACTAATCATTCTTCCCTTCTTCCAAGAAAATCTTGTTCGTCGAGAAACCTTAAACGAAGTCTGCGATGATAAACATGATACCCTGCAAATGAGATTAAACTAGTGTAACACGGTCTCGCGCGAGCGGGATGACAAAGCAACAATCACATCAAGCCCGGCCATTGTCGTTTTCAGTTACAGACGCATTAGAATCGAATGTCTATTATCTGCAAATTTGATTGGAGAACGCCGTTTCAGTCTGTCGTCTGTTCCACTGAAGCAAACAAACTCGAAACCCCGAATTGATTTGCATTCCGACGTTTCCGCGCAACGAAACAGTCGACGGCGATACGCGGAAAATAATTTTTCATACGTGATTATAAGCAGTTATAGATTCATCTACACGGAACTGACAAAAAGACGAACAACCAGTAGAAATAGTTTCGAAGATAAAATTGAAGCATTTTTCAGTGAACAAACCTGGCCATTAATGCCTGGTTTTGATTTCGATTAGTATCGAATTTTTTACATCGACGCTTATGGGAAACAGTCGATACATATCGGTAATCAAGACCAGGCATTAATGGCCAGGTCTGTACCTACATGATAATCGATCATACGTAAAAAATTCCCACCCAAACTGACATTATATCTAACATTCCGCGACCCTTTTTGCCATAGATATATATCGTGTCAAAACAGCGGCCAATTAACTCTCAAGGGGATTTAAAAGCCCGGAACTTTGTCCCTCGCATAACTCCTCCAAGGGGGGGCCAGGGAATTACCACGGAAGGATTACACGGAAATTCTATTATCGTCTTATCACATGTGGAGCCTTCATATATCACGTGCCATCGTCGTCTTATATTTTACATACTTTTTTGCTCTATGTTCTTTTGCTCCCATCTTCTTTCACTTTTTCACGGATAGCCGGAGATTGATGGGAATAGAAAATCTCGGGCTTTTGTGAGCGACGCCGGTAGATTGCGAATGTATCGGGATAATTTGTGATTTATTTCAGGCCGATAGGAAAGGTAACGAGCAATTTTCGAAATAATTGCGCGCGATGGGAATGCAAATTTTTCTCATTTTCCCCGTTTGCGCGTAAACATTTTTACGATCATTCCGACGGCGCAATTTTCGAGGAGCCACCAGGGACAATAAATATGTTCATTTTGGCCCGTGGAAAGTTTACGGTTACGTGAAAAATATGGGAATGTTTTAAAGTTGAAAATTTTCCGCAAAATAGGAGCGACCTGAATAATGCAGATGAGATTCTGTGAAAATTCTTACTTATTTTATCATATTTATCGAATATTTTCTACCCTTCCTCAGTTTTAGCCTCGATCGAGTGTCGAAATGGAAATAGTTTGTTATGATAATCAGAGGAATTCAGGGAGATCAACTTTTTTTCCATGATCATTTCGTTCCGCCACGGAAAACAATTGATTGGGCCATCGCATAGGAGAGCGAGTTTTAAGGCCGAACTTTGATGACTGCAAGGAAACTGTCGCGCTTCGTTTGTCTTACGGAAATTGCTGCAGTGTGCCTACGTACAACATGGATCAACAACTTCACTTCCATTCTCTTCCGAACGCGTCGAAAACTTGAGAATCCATGAAATTTCGATAGGTATTTGCAGCTGGAATGAGTGCATTTTATTAGGCGTGACTGGAATAGTGATAGAACTTGTACGAAATGGTTCATGAGTCGCATTACGGTACTGAAGGTATACACCTAATGATAGTTGACTGCAGGGCTACGAAGGTCACCCCTATTCACTCAGAAATTAATGTTTTCTAATTTTGTAGATTAATATCTCATAATATTCCATTCATCCGATCTACCTATCAACAACGTTTAGATTATGTCAGGTATTTCCAATAATGAGAACATTCCTAAAGCACAAAATTACGAGGAACTTCATCCATATGGAAGAATTGCCCCTCCGTTATCACTGGAAACAATAAAATTGACCGGAACATTTCTCCCGGCGAATATGAGGGTGAAACGGCGACGGATGTACAACAGGAAACGGCAATTTTTCGCTACGGAAGCAACAATGTCGTATTATCTCGCTGGGGGGTGCGAAAAAGGTGATAGTTTTTATAACGCGCACAATACAAGCACTGTGAAGAAACGCGACTCGAAAGCGATTTTAGACTCTGCGCAGCTCTTTTGTCGGGTGACAATCTCCGCTCGAGGGTGCTAGCGCCGCTGTGCAACGGAAAACCCGTGTAACGTCGCATTTTTGACGGAAATGAGTTTCTCTTATGAATCGAATTCGTCGAACATTTTTCATTTTACGGCATTTGGAAGAGATTTTATGGATGTCTCTAGAAAAATGACGATTTCAAGTATGCAAAACATGAAGAAAAGAGGCAGACAGCAAAGTCACCAATATTATTTCGAGTAGGTACTTATTAAACACCAAGAATAATAACGACGAACTATCAACTTCTAGAAAATAATTGTACACCTTTGTTAACACGTACAATCTAGACCCTCAATAGGGAGAACAGTAATCCTATACGTTCATCTCAACATTTTATAACGCAAACATGCCGCAGTTTCTTCATTCTACGTCAAAGCTCCTGGAAAAGAACGAGTTTCTCTCCGTTATCTACGAGGTGTCGCGGAATCATCGCATAAACTTCACCTGTTGTCATTTCCGGGGAAATCGAATTTTCCCCCGGCAAATGTGACAAATATTGCACTGTAAAAACGTTCCTCTCCGGTGGCACATGCACTCGAGCAAATATCCTACCATTCTCACCTCCCTTTCTTATCCTCGGATATAATCAATTTCCAAAACTCCCCGCCATGCCTGTCAGGCGAGCTATTCGATTTCGCGTAAAAATAGCAATTATTGTCGCGATAAACCGCGCCGCCTGCGGATTATTATCGCCGCTTGATTTACATATTTTCTAGTGTCGATGAAACGTGCTGTTAAATCATTATTACGGTCGGCACGGTTTCGTTATGATGGACTTCGTTCGATAAAGCTAACACTAGCACTTATGTGTACAATTTTAAGTTCGATGCAAAAATATGCAAATGATATGAATGATGAAAGGGTTGAAACCGTCTTAGAAAAAATTTTCCTAATTCGGGGCAATTCCCCACCTCGATCGCGGTCAAGTTTGGGAAACGATCGCGTGGGCCGGCCGGGCTCTGATGAAGAAGAAGCGAGCCTGGCGTTAATTTCGGGACACCCCCGTAACTCGGGGCGTAAAAAACTCGGTAATGGCATAGATATACCAAGTCGGGCTGCGTGGTGTAGGCGCGAGTATTGGCTGGGAAGGGCCGCGCTCTTGCAGTCGGCAGTGGCGTATCCTCCCGTTCTTATAATGTTTTTCCAGAATAAATGGGCTTTCCGCCGTACGAAATGGTTCTATGGAGGGTTTCGGTTGTCATGGAAACCCCGTGAAGCGATCGAGCGAGCGGGCACGGGGTTTCCCTGGCCAAAAGGAGTCGAGCGAACGCGACGAAACGACGAACCGGAGCGGCACGGAGCGGCGAATCCCCATAAAAACAACTCGCGCTGAAGGCATTTTCGCCCCGCGGATTTGACAAAGGAACGTGACCGGTGGAAGCCCCCGGGAAATGACCGCGATTGTCGAGATGGCCACGAATTTCCCGGCAATGAAGAGCTCATCTGCACTGAGAGAAATGTCACCGAGTCAGGGTGATTAAAACTGATTCGGTTGAGATCATTCGCTGGGAAATTTGGTTCTATTGACGGGGGTATGGGATGACAGTACCTGTGAATGCATTTTCGTTAGGATAGAAGGACAATCAAGTATGTATTGTTTTCGATTTGAGCGGAAGTCCAGTGGAAAACGAGTTATTAGATGGGAATTGAGGAATAAGTACCTGAATGTGAAGTCGGTCGATTTTTCAGTATCACCTTGATAAAGGATACGCCTCAATTTTTCTTTCAGACTTCGAGAAGATACAAAGAACCTTATTCTAGAGAATGTCCCACGAACTACGAATAGTTTAATTTAGATTGAGAAACAATAAATGAGAAAAGAATGAGAGCGACTCGCATGCTCCATCGGGAATTTTTGTGAAGAACCAACTACGGTTGAGACTGAGTTCATTAGAATTCAAGATCGTACATCAAATCAGATCAAACATTGATGTCAGAACCGAAATTCGAATTCAAAGTATGCAGATTTTTTTCTTTGGGATTTGCTACTCAATCAATTGAACAATAGATCTGCATTTAAAAACAATACTTCGACAACACTAATCTCAATTTGACACACATCTTCTTTGGCAGCCTATGACATGTGTGAAAAATCGATTTTTAAGGCATAAAGTCTACAGAAAAAATGGTTAAAATCATCGACTTATTTTGAGAAATCAATTCGACAATACCCCTGCATTTTAAAACGATATTGCGTCATAATCAAGATCAGTCCTCATCTTCTTTGAAAGCCTCTGACAAGTGTGGAAATTCGATTTTTGGGGTTATAAAATGAAAATATTAAAAATCATCGAATCACCTCGAAAATAAAATGAACAATGGATACACATCTCTCAACAACTATCCAACATAATCAAGCCCAGTCTGACACATGACTTCTAGGAAGAGCCTATCACAAGTGTGAATATTCGATTATTTGTCAACAACTTGAATGAGCCTCAAAATAATATCTAAAGCTTCATTAATGAAAGACGAAACACATTTACCTGATCTTTTTTATCAGTCTACAGGAAGATAACGGGTTTATCAGCTTCGAAGACATCGTCGGTAGTCGCGACGTTGATAAGCTTTTACGTGGGGTGATTCGACTTTTACGAGGTCGCGTTTTCGGGGTACTTTGTTAATTGCGGTCGTATAATAGGGAGTCTTTCTCAGAGTGGATTATGGAAATTTTTGATCGGGCGATCAGACGGAAAAAGTTCAATGCTACCGAATAACTCGATATAAACTAAAAACAATCGACTTCTCATTTATTTCTGTAGACAATGATCGACAGAAATTGATGAGAGTCAATGCAAATTGATGAAAATTGATGGTAATGTATCAACTTCGATTAGAATCAATGGAAATTGATAGGGCTCAATGGAAATCAATGGTAATTGATAGAAATTGGTAGACATTGATGAGTTTTTAATATTTCAATAGGAATTGACGGGAATTGATAGGAGTTGATGAGAATCGATAGGAGTTGATGGGAATCAATGAGCATTGACAGGAATTGATGATAATCGATAGGAATTGATGGGATTCGATAGAAGTTCGTGAGAGGTGCGTGAGAATAAATGGGATTTGAGAGGAATCAATAGGAAGTGAGGGGAATCGAGGGGAATATGGAGGGAAAACTTATGGAGGAGGCGGCGGGGCGGGGGGGGGGGAGCACATATTGTTTATAAAATAGGGAGATATCACCCTGAAATTATATCGCTCATAAATATGAAAGTCAAAGAGGACTTTCAAACCCCAAAACTACCCTTGTAAATCCACCACCAAAATTCTCCAACATATAAATATCAGATTAAACCACCATATCGACACTGAAATATCGATATATTTCATAGAATTTCCAGAACAACTCATCCATCAAATAAAACAAAATTCCCCTTCCCCCCCTCTCGCCCTCCCCCCCTAAAAAATCGCTCCCAATACCCGTGATTCAAATCACGTGTAAACCGAAGGGTGACATTACTTTCGGAACCCCGTCGAGTCCCGCCCCGCTATAATTGACAACTTAAAACATTATTGTCGCCCGATTCGTTGCTCAGTTCAACGCTCGAGATGCATTGAGCGCTTTGTGCGGGGTGCGGATTTCATTTGTTCCAGGACGTTGGGATAACTCGCGTTATCGGGCAACTATAGACCGGGGGATTATTCGTACACGATAAAGGAATTTCCCTTGGCCAGGGTCCACGTTCCACGAGACCCCGGGAAATTTATAACCGCGTCGACCTACTTGGAGCTCGTGAAGAAAATGAAGTCGTGCAAGGAAGGAAACTTTTCTAATTGCGAGTTCAGCCCCTGGCCGAAAAAAATGTGCATAATAAGCGCGTCAATATCGGGCGTTTCTGAATTATGAACTCATTTGTTTCCGAGCACGCACAATTTTGTAGAATCGGAGGGGGCTCGAGAAACAATCTCAAGGAGCTAAAATATTCATTGGTGTGGGGATTAAGTTACGAGGAATTCTAAAAACAAGAAGAATTTCAGTATTCCAAAACTTGGAATAAGACTGTCTTTTCGAACACATTAAAATTATGGAAGTGTGACCGCGAAGCACGCGATTCACACTAGAAGAGAGAAAACCACCGTTTACCCTTTCCTCCTACGAATTTCCTAATCGCACTAATCTACACACGCGATTTTCTCAACCCCTCGATCTCGAAACGGGGTCGGCATTAGTATGCATAACTGCATTTATCGACTCTAAAACGTTCGCGTTTCTTCCTAATGTCAAGCATTAGACGTGGAACTCAACGAGTCGCTCTCAGCACGCTCGAGCGTTCAAGAATATTGTGGAATTAGCAGTCAAAAACGCCAATGAATATCAAGAGAAAATTTTTCTTTTCCAATTTATTTAGTCAGAAACAGGGGAGTACCTACTAAAAATGGTGGCGATGGCATGGAATTCGATCCTCCCCCACTCCACCAGTATGCGTGATTTGTAAAACTTTTGGAATTATCACAAGTATTGAAAGATCCGGAATTTCGAAATTTCGAAAATTTCAAACGATTTAGAAGTTTCGGAAGAATGTTGAGTTTGAAATATGTGAAACTTTTGCATTTTTGAAGTTTTGAAGGTTGAAAGTTACGAAATTTTCGAAGTTTTTGGGTTTGTAAAGTTTGGACGAATTTGCAAGAATATTAAAGTTTTACAGTATTTTGGAGTTTTTTAATACAGAAATTTTTTATTACTTTCTATTTTTGAATAATTTTTAAGTATGTGACTTGTTAAATATTTCGACTTTCACAGTTTAGGAAATTCCGAAAATTTTTCAGTTTTGAAGAGTTTTGAAATTTTGAGGCTTAAAAATTCCGAAAATTTCGAAGTTTGGAAAAATTCCGAAGCTTCAAATTGTATGTGAAGTTTCAAACGTTTATATGAATGTAAACTTGGAAAAAATTTTTTTTTCAATTTTTGGTCTTTTTAACTATTTGACCCAGGACATGCCGGATGCACTTTTAAAACTGTTTTTGCACCACCCCTAGTGGTGCAAATTTATTTACAAAATTAAAGAATAATGATTACTTCTGTATTGTTTATCGCCCACAGGAATACACTAGATTATTCTAAGTACATTTCCATGCGATACTACGGCACCCTAAGTAATGAGAAACCACCACCTGAGCAACCCTTAGAGATTAAACCCTTCAACTCGACCGTTTCTGAGACAACTTAAAGAAAAACGATGATATCTATCTCGATTTTCGATTAATAGAGAATTGTTAATAATCACTGAAACAATACTTAGCGCCCTCCAGTTAGATTTAGTTATCTGAAAATCCCCCCCCCCCCCCCCGTAGCCACCCTTAGCGATAAACCCCCTCAACTCGACCGTTCCTGAGACAACTTGATAAAAATCTATGACATCTGTCTCGATTTTCAGTTAATAAAAAATTTCGAATGACTACGGAAAATACTTGGCGATTTCCGGTTAAGAAAAATTATAGAAAACCAACCGCCGAGCCACCCTTAGCGATTAACCCCCATCAACTCAAACGTTTCTGAGGCAACTTCATAAAAATCGATGACATATGTCTCGATTTTCCATTATTATATTAGAAAATTGCGAATAATAACTAGGACAATACTGAGCGATTTCCAGTTTAGTAAGGTTATCAGAAACCACCCTAAACCGTCCTTAGCGATTGACCACCTGAACTCAATTGAACTCAGCTCAACTGGATAATTTGCTGAAATTAAACGGTTCACAAAACAGTTCCTTCCTCGTCGAAATTCTAGAATACCGCTGACCCTAACAACCCTAATTAAGCTGGAATAATTTTTTAGTTTAATCTCGATTAAGGACAACCCCCTCAAGTCTTCGTAAATTATCGAAAACTTGACGAAGATTTCAATCGTGAGTCCACTAACACGCATAAAAGATATATTATTTTAAAGTCAGGTAGTCAACCGTACATCTGACTCTATCTGACCCTAAAAATAATTCATGTAATATTGAAATTGTAGTTTTTAAGGTCTTGGAAATTCAAAAAACTTCGGAGTTCTGACGAATTTGGATGGATTCTTATGTTTTGAATATCATTTTGATGTTTTGAAGTGTTTGAGTTTGGAATTTATCGAAGTATTTTAGTTTCGTCATGTTTTGACGAATTTTTGAGAAAATTGAAGTTTTCAAGTACATCGAAGTTTCTGAAAACTACAAAATTTGAAACAGTTTAAGTGTTTTTTCGCACTCCTCTAAAATTGGCGCCTATGGCGCGTTTTCTGTTTGCTACATCCTAAGTACGCTTCTGGACTTAGAAAAAGCATGGACAGAAATTCACTTCTTTTAAGTTTCAGGCATCAAATAGAATATCAATATAGCAAATGAAAACTGAAAAGGAAACACTACTCACAATTAAATGGAAGATCACCAGTGACGATACCAATAATTCTGAAAAAATCCCCTACGCAAGAATCGTGACACCGAATAATAGACACGAAACCAAATATCCATTTCTGCACGATCTATCCCTCAAGTAACAAGATATTAATGCGTTTCATCGGGTTTCCATTTCACGCTTCTCTTCTCGAAACGCCATGAATTTTTATACCCGCTAATTGCGTGCGCCCGAGTTTCGTTTTGCCTCTTTATGGAGCGTTTAAATTCGAATTGTTCGATCAGGTGAAAGGAAGGGTAAGTGTGTACTTTTCGGGGCGAGAGGCTGAAAACGGAGGAGCAGCGGACAAAGCTTGTAATTTGATTATTCGGGAATGAGTGGGCAATGTAAATTCTTGCATCGAGCTGTTATTTACAATCCAAAATAGGATGCCGTTGCAGCGCCGAGCACTGGAATACCGAGTACAGTTGCAAATTTGTCTCGCCGACAAATCCCAGCGTTTAGCGCGCGCCGTTCTCCGAGTTCAAGCGTGCTAATGGAAGGTTAAGCCACCTGATCTCCAACTAACTTTGCCTCAGCTTTGGGCAAGGAAATCGAAACTTGGTTTGCCTTGGCTAGATCGCCTTTTTAGATTGAATAATGAAGGGTGGGTCTATGGAAAATGGAAATGCAGGTACTGTCGAACTTGGGAATGAAGGTTGATTGGTTATCACCAGACATTGCAAAAATTCACATATTCAGAATTTAATACTTTAGAATTGCGGAAAGAATGTCAAAATTGAAAATGGAAGAATACTCAGAAAATATAAAATACTAGGACGGGCCGAAAATCTGTATACTGCCTCCATCTGCGCATGAAGCAATATGAGGAAACACATTCAAAGCAGAGAAGCCGAAAAAGGGATCTTTTTCGGGTATTCGTCGCATAATTTGAATCCTAAATCCCGAGTTTATTTCGCGTTTACGGTCTATACGCGAAAGTCAAGGAGTATTTCGCTACGGCAATATGCCATTCGGTTTCATCGATGCGCTCAACTTTGTAAAGCTAATCGTGTGCACGCTCTTCCCGCTCGAGAGGCAAAGGGGGCCATAAAATTCTGATATACCCGCAGCCAAAAGAGCTCGGCGAAGTTACTGAGAGGAGAAAAAACTGCTTTACGCTAAATGCGGCTAATCGCTTTGAAGCGGTAATGCAAATTCGCTTTGGTAATCAGGTGAAAATATGATTTCATCGCTGATGAACACGTTCTATTGATAAATACAGAAAATGAAAAAAATTCACAGTTGCAGGTTCTAAAATAACAAATGATGGAATAAAAATTATGGGAACTTAGAAAATATTAGGAAGATTCAATCTGTAAAAAATTCGTACGTTCTACAGTTGAATTAGTCTGCAGAATTAAGGAACTTCAAAATTTCAGAACTTTCGGAATTTCAAAAACTTTCAAAATCGAAGAATATGACAAATTTTAAATCACGAAATTCGGAAACTTCCAAAATATATAAAATTTTTGAAAATACAGAAAATGAGAATTAAATACACCTTCAAAGTAAAAGAAATTTTGAAATTTCCAAAGCTTCAGAAGTTTTGAACTTCACAACTTCAAAACATTGAAATTTTGAAAATTTTGAAAAATTCAAAGTTAGTTCAAATTTAACTTTGAAATTTCCAATTTTAAAAAAATTTCAAAACTTCTAGTCTGCGAAACTTAAAAATTGTTCGAAACTTCAAAACTATTGAAACTTTGAGAGTTTAGAAAATTCCGAAACTTGACAACTTTTAACTTCAGAATGTTTAAAAACATAAAAATTATCTAAAATTCTCGAAAACTTACAAAATTCCAAAACTTCAAGAATTACCGAATTTCCGAAACTCCCTGCAAAACCATCATAATCATTAAAAACTTCGAAACTCCAAAACTTCTAAAATTTTCAAAGCTCCAAAAGTTCCAAAACTTGGAAATTCTCAAAAACTTTCATATTTATCCACATTCGTATACACTTCACAATCCAAAAATTTGAGAAATATCGGCACTTCTAGGCTATAAAACTTACGAACTTTCGAAATTTCTGAAACACGTGAAATTCTAAAACTTAACAACTTTTCAACTACAAAATTCTTTGACATTTGGAAAAACTTTGAAATTCGGAAACTTTTATAACTTCAAAAATTTCGGTAACTTCAATAAATTCATCACTCCATTATTTTCCAATATCTCGAATGTTACAGTTCCGAAATCTCCAAAACTTCACTCGCAAAACCACCATAATTATTAAAAACTCCAAAATTCCAAAACTTCTAAAATTTCCAATGCTCCAAAAGTCCTGAAACTTTAAAATTATCAAAAACTTCAACATTCATTCACATTCATATGCACTACAAAATCCTAAAATTTTAGGAATTTCGGCACTCCTAGGCTATGAGACATCAAAACTGTCGAAATTTCCAAAACACTTGAAATTCTAAAACAACTTGACAACTTTTCGACTTGAAAATTCTTTGACATTTTCAAAAACTTTCAAATTCGAAAATGTTCATAACTTCCAAAATTCCTGAAAATGTTCTTCCACAACTTCAGAACTTCATAATTCTCCAAAATTCAAAAACTTCCAAAGTTTCAAAACCTCCAAAACTTCAACATTCATGAAAATTCTGCAAAACTAGAAAATTCAAAAACCTACAAAATTTCGGAACTTTTCACCTTTCAGACTCGCGCGTGAATTACTAAAAAAATAATATACGTCCAACAATAATTTATACATTTTTTCAGGGCCAAAACAAAATTCCCTGACAATTCCAGGTGCGCACCAACCCTGTCATTATTACGTCGAGTTTCGCAAAAGAATCTTCATTAAAAATCAATAAACCCGCGTAAGCCCCGATAAAAATGAATTCTTCCGAGGTGTCGCTCGCCCAGCATGCCTGCCAATTATCTAATTATCGCCTGTCCCATCTCCATGCGCTAAAAGGCGATTTAATTATTGTTGCGCGCCCCAAATTGCGAACATTCCTTTGTCACACTCCCCCGTAGCGAAAACAATTTCCCCCTTTCAAAGTCTTGTCGCTCTTTCAACAAAACAGCGACTACTGCAGCAAAAGGAGAATCTGTAGACGGGATGAAAATCTTTGGCCTTTCTTCCCCGAGTTGTTCAAGGAAGGCGAATGAAATGACCATTACTCCAACAATAAATTGGAGGAAAGGGAAGAATTAAGGTTGGCTCTTCGGTACGTGGCGGGAAAGAAAGAACGAGGTTCGAGGGATTAATTTATATTTAACCGTGACCGTGGCGAAGGGTGGTTTTATTTTTTTTTTTTACGCTCGTCCATGGTCATATACTGCTGCTAATTAAATTGTCCATTCGCATGACAAGATGTTACGAAGAATGAAGTACAAAAAAGGTTCCTTTTGGTGTCTAATAACCTTCGTTATGTTTTAATTTGCAATCGTTTGATGAACAGAACATTTTCTCTGTCAAGGAAATAATCGAAATCGTGTTTTCTTCGAAGATGAGCGACCTCGATCATGAAAATGCTCCAGTAAAAGTGAGAAGAATGAAAAACTTTCTCCCAGATTACAGAGATCGACAGTGAAATTCAACCTTGGAAAGATCAAGGACCGCTATCGATCTTCCCAAGTACGAACGAGACGACTTTCTTTATCCTGTTCGTTTACCTCGCAGTGAACGTCGTCTTCGGTATCAATTTCCACGACGGGTGCAAAGGTCCTTCGATAAATATTGATGATTATTGCATTGGCTTGTTTTGCCGCGATGCATTTGATTTTTGAGAAGGAATCAGAGAGACGATTGGATTCAGCGTCACGTGAGTGACAGGGTAATAGAGTAGTATCTTTGGAGCCACTATCCAATAAGCTACGAAGCTTGGAAATATCTTAAGCCAGACACGTCTCTTATAAGGGAACGTCTGAGAGCTCGTGATTACCTCCCGAGACCGAGCGAGGGGGACGAGGTGAATACATTTACCAATTTTCGAGTGCGCTCGTCATCTTTCCGCGAAGATTATTTGATCGATTTGATCCGTTTTCGGGTCTTAAAGAAAGAACAACTCTTGAAGAGTAAAAGGAGAAAAATCGCTCTTCCTTTCGTACTTTTTCTCGAGACTCCAGACTCTAGGTTTCATCAGTGGCGGATCTAGGATTCAATCCTGGAGGGAGGGGGCTTTGGTTTGTAAAAAAAATTTTTATTTCTAATTTTGCTTAGATTAATTAATTCAAATGATTTAATTTAGTATAAGAATGACAAAAATTTTTACTCATAATTACAAAAAATATGTATCTTCAGCACTTTCGACGTTTTAGAAATGTTCAAAGTCTGAAAATTTTGAAGTTTCGAAGTTTGGAAATATGAAAGTATTGAACAATTTTAGGATTTAGAAGCTTTAGAAATGTTCGAAGTTTTCAATGGACTGTATAAATTCGGAATATAGGAAGTCCTATTTTTTGAAATGTAAAATTTTATAGTTTGATATTATTTATGTTTGTATGTATTTTCTCATTTAAGAATTTCAGTTTGTGGATTCCAATTTCCCGATGTAATGACTTACTGATTTTTCAATTTTTGTTCACTGTCATCATATTTTAGTAAGAAAGAAGTTTGAGATACAACACATTCGAATTTTGGAATTCTTATAATTCAGAATCTCTGCAATTCCGAGTTATTAATGTTAAACTTCTAATTTCTGAAATTTCAAGATCCAGAGAATTTTAGTGATTATTTTAATTTTTTGATTGCTAAAATTCAGAAAATGCAAACTTTGAAACAACTCGCTAAAAAAGAGAAATTTCGCTCAATTTAGAGTTTGAATTTTGGAATTGAGATAATTCAGAATCTCGGCCAATCTCTTAATATTTTACTACGTTAGAATTAAAACTTGCAAATTTTAAGATTGAACAGACGTGAAGTTTGGTAACTTTTCAATACTTTTTTTAAGATTAGAAAATTCGGTATGCATTAAGATTTTTAATGATATCGTAATGTGGAGAATTCAAATTACCGAAAATTATATTTTCAAATGTTAGAATCTCTAAATCCAAAAATTTGAAGATCAAACAAACTGAAAATTTAGCAGTCTCAAAATCCTTCTTTAAGAAGAGTTGAATTTTCAAAAATTTCAATTCTACAATTAGTAATTTCGAGAATTTGAAATCGCCGAAATGTCATTTTACGCGTGAAATGTAAGAATTTTCATTTTGAAAATATAAAGAAGACAAATTTGAAATTTGACAACTCTCAAATACTTTTGAAAATTATGAATTTATATGGTCTGTGATTTGATAATTCAAAATCCTAAAAATTCCATTTCTCACTGTTCAAGATTTAATTCGAACATTTTGAAGATTAAACAAGTTGAACATTTGGAAACTTTCAAATATTATTCATCATAGTGAAACAATAAAATCTAAAAAATTCATAATTGAAGATCGCTAACTTTTAGAACGCAAAATGCGAAAATTTCTATTTTGTATTAAAATACAATGAGCTGTCTGTTTCATTGTCAGAAATTTATATTGTCGGATTTAAGCCTCCATATCCCCCCCCCCCCTCCCCCCGGATCAGCTACTGGGCTTTATGAATAACTATGTTCGTATCAAATATCCTCAACTTGCAAATTTCACGACTAGAGTCAAACTCCATGAAATTCAAACACTGGAACATTCGGAACATTCGAATGTACCAATCTGAACTAATAATGACGCTTTTCAGTAGTTATTATCAGTTAACGGAATAATTCACAGCAATAGCACATACTGTATTCTCCAAAGTTCGAGCCGAGTTTGCAAGAAAAATCAACGATTAATTCATCAAGCATTCTGCGCCAATTTTTCGTATTTCATTTTTCTGAAAAAGTTCAAGTCCACTCGGGAATCTTTGATGGGCGTCGAGAGACCCCTGCAGTCAAGTTTTAAGTTCGTATCTCTTCGTAAAATTTTACGCGCACGTTCGCGAAGAGTCTGAATCATGAATGAACGCCACGAACATTAACGTGGCGTCATTTTCAATAACACGTGATATCATTAAAAGTCATCGGAATTTATAGATAAGTATCTTTCTTGCACCACTCTCAAACTTCCTAAATTTCCGTTAAATCGAACTAAAATAAAAATTCCGAAACAGTCAACAAAAATCAAGTCTGCATTAAAGTCGATCGATAATTCGCATTTTCCCAAGCACGTTGAATCTTCTTCAACATTTTACGGCCAACAAATCGGAAAAAAAACGACAAGAGTCAGTGCCTTTTATGTCCCTACTATATAAAGGCTGCAAGACGAGCTTACTTTAAAGAGCAAGTAGGAGGTAAAGCCGGTATAAGGCGGCATTAAATATCGTAAATTTCTGATGACGAAACCAGTCTGTGATAAGAGATCGCGGATTTATTTCTCATTCAATTTCCGAAAATCAGGTTGAGGTAAAATATGAATTGAAAAAAAATTCGTTGATGCAAGATCAAAGCAGTCTGATCCCTTATAGGGACTTTTCTCGTGAGATGTCAGGAGACTTTCGTATCCTCATGAGAAAACCCACGGTCGTCAGTTCTGCTTTACAAGGTAGGAAAAAAAGTCGAATTGATTGGGAGATTTCTTTTACAGAGATTACGGGTGTAACATCATACCCACGATTTTGTTACAAAAAACGATGGGAGATAGCGAATCAAATAGAGAAGAAAATTACTTCACTACGAAATTTGGGATCTGAAGACCACTTCTAATAACAATAATTCATTAATGATTTTTATTAATTTTTTCTATATTCTCACTCATTTTTTCCTTTTAATTTTTCCATTTTTCCGGGTTCGATTCCTGGCTCGGTGTATTTTTTGTTTCTCGCAAAAAACCTTTAATTGCCAACAAAATGAGTAGGTATATAGAAATAAAATCAATACAAATCATTAATAATAACCTACTGATAATCACTTCATCAATGTAATAATTTATCACTTCGTAATATAATAATTTTTCACTCTCAGGGTTCTAATTCTTGGAGTTTTCAGGTTTCAAATTAAAATTCTAAAATTCATATGCTTTCAAATTATTTGAAACCATACGAAATTACTTAGTGAAAAACACCCCCTCTACAACAAAAAATCCAATTTAACGTTTTCAGTATCTTCAACCATAAAATTTACATAGATTTCCCAGGTTCGAAACCGAATTTCACTCCCAATCCATGCTGAAATCACCAAAACCGAAAACGAAAGCGCAAGTGAATCAGCACGCGCCGGGTAAAAGCCAGTCTCGGAAGCTCGCTGTTGTTGCGAGCCCCGTAATCTGCACAACATCGTGCAGCTTCCTCGTCTTTCCAAAATCGATTTTGTCCGGGGCCGCGCCCAGTTCCAAGTAAGTTACCCGAGTTGGTCTCATTTAAGCGAGAGCGTTTGGTCCCACCACCTCGTGCGTGCGCGATATACACCGCGCTTTCCCTTTCTGCGGTCCCCCCGAAACCACCCACCGCCGCACTTTCATCCCCAACTTTCCCTCTGTTTTCTTGTATGGATCGCATAACGCTGCGTCTATATGTTATAATTATATATACACACACCAAGGGAAAACTTGTCAACAAGAGAAAAGACGAACGAAGAGAGATATCGCGGGGATCCTCTCCTGAAACTTTATACCCGACGCGAATTTGATACAACATTCGAGCTAAGGGTTTTCGAGTCAAATTATGAATTTTATTATGTAGGGGTGTTAC
>JAPYZK010002414.1:0-22024 GCA_030522785.1 Platygaster equestris | reverse complement strand
TAGGAAACTGTTTACCTTTTTGGAAGCATACATTTTTTCAGAAAGTACACAAAAGTTTCTAAAATTTTCGAACGATTCAACAACATTTGCGAAAATGCCGAAATATTAAAATAAATTTCAAAAACCTGGCACGATTTTTCGAAATTAAAAATTCCGAATTATCGAAAATTATGGAAAATGTTTCGATCCTTCAAATTTACCATATAATATTTTAGACGTCGAGTGGAAAATTTAAGAATTTCTAAAAATTTAAATGAAATTTATTCCAAAAATCTCGTACAATTTTCTGTTATTCCTCGAAACCGTACGTAATTAATTTGTTACATATTTTTGAAAATTTTAAATCATATCTAACGGCATCAAATGAAATTCTCCAGAATTTTAATCGCAATTTTTGAAAGTTACAAAAATTTTCAATAATTAGCCCCCCCCCCCCTCTCCCCCCCAAACTGAATTTTTGGTTACGTCCTTGTCAATGATTAATCATTGCTGGTGATTTTTGGTAACACTTTTCGCAAAAAAGTATTCACGCGAAAAAAAACCACGCCAAATTGCACTCGGTACACAACATAAACGATTCCGATTCAGTTTACACCTATAAAATCGCCGCAGTAATGAAAAACAGCGCAAATGCTGGTGAAAGTGCTCGAGCGATAAATATCGAATGAAAAGAAGCTCGCAATAACTTCCTGAATGGATTCAAAGGACGTCCGAGTTTCGGAGTGCCAGGAAATGAAAATGGTTGGAATGAAGTGAAAAACAATTAAACACTCACGTTTCTGGTTTTCAGGGTCATATTTCTATTTCTCGGGTCCACTTCGCTCCGCTCGCTGGCGTAACAGATATTAGCGCTGCCAATCATCTGGAACAAAGATCGATGGAGCTTTATTAAAAGTCTGCTGCAAACGCGGCACAGGGGCACGAACTAAAGTACACTAAAAAATGTTGCAAAAAGTGAAATTCAATCGATATCATAACTTCTATGATTTTTTTTTTTTTTTTTTTTCAGGGGGCTCGACTTCAGATCTACATCACACTGGATTTCAACGCCAGATAAACCCAAATTCGATCCAATTTCAGGTAATTTTGATACTTTTTTCGGATCTGAAGAGGTCTGACATATTTCGGAAATTAGTGAGTTTTTTCACTTTCAATTTTATCTGTGAGTTATTGCTAATTTTTCTTAGGAATATGAATTTGTCATGAAAGATTCAAATTTCATCAGAAATAAGTTTTCCACACGATCGAACCAAAAATAAATTACGAAAATTCGATATCTCAAATACTTATCGATTTTATAATTATACCAGTTAATAAAATATCGACAAATTTCAAAAATAAGTAATTTTTTCACTACCATGATTTACTGATACTTTTTCTTAAAAATGTGAATCCGTCGTACAAATAACATATTAACCAAAAATTAATTTTCCACAACGATCGTGTCAAAAATAATTCACGAAAATTCGATACCTCGAATACCTTCCGAATAATAACAAACAGCAGTCAATAAAACATCAAAACAAAAACCTCATAAAAAGTCAGATTTTTCACGAACTTCCAACCTTCGTAAAAAAGTAACTGCGGGCAATAAGAAAACTTCCCATAATCCCAGTTCATCCACAAACTACATTCCCAGCATTTATTCGCGACATAATTTCTCATCTGCAAGCCTTCAAACACACGACGTCGAATTATTAGCTATTAAACATTTAGATTAATTTACGTCCCGAATCATCGCAGGCGATATATCCTTAACGATCGATTCAAGCCCCGGGATTCGGGAACGGAAACGCGAAATGTCTCCAGA
Source organism: Platygaster equestris (assembly GCA_030522785.1). Classification (NCBI taxonomy): domain Eukaryota; kingdom Metazoa; phylum Arthropoda; class Insecta; order Hymenoptera; family Platygastridae; genus Platygaster; species Platygaster equestris. The sequence goes on along the minus strand of JAPYZK010002414.1, from coordinate 20,214 downwards.
AACTCGTGCGACGAATTAATTGAGTGAGCCGCGCGGTTTCGCGCGCGCTTACATCGACGTTCCACATTCTCGAAAACGTTAATTCCGAACGCGCGAAGCGCTGGTTTCCAGTGCGGAGCGTTTTTGCAAATACAAAGTTCAGCTTTCATAATTAACTGGCGAAAAGTTGGCACGAGCGGAGCGCGTGTTCACGGCGTCATTCCCAGAGCCGAAAAGTCTTAGCCGCGTTCGCGCGAGCGCTAATTATTACTTCTGTTCGTGAGATAAAAGACGAAGCGAGCGTTTATGACCCCGAATATTTTTCAACGTCGCGGCGTTTCCCAACTCCGGAGCGCGAATAATTCAATTTCTGACCATTCGTATTCCTCGAGCGGCTCAAATTAAGTGCTCGCTCGCGCTTCGGCAACTATTAATGCGATAATCGTGCCACTAGAACAACATTTTCTCGCATTGCCGGAAAATGGCAATATTTATTGGAATTGATTTTTAATGTAAAAAACCCCCGAATTCGCCACTGAACGTCAACTTCTCATCGCCGCGATTTTTCTTCTCGTAGCGATTAAGTTTCAATAATTTCAAGATATCGAAATTATGGATTGTTGTAATAACAATTCCATACGTCGAAAATTGATCATTTTCACACTTCGACATTTTATAGTTTTTGAATTAGAATTTCTAAAGATAATAATTACTTATTCGAAATTCATAATTTCGACACTTTAGGATTTTTGAGTGTCGAAATTCCGGAATTAGAATTAATTAATTTATGAGTTAAAATGAAAATGCATTCATGAAAAATGTATAAGTTCGAAATTTTTCAAGTGCGGATGTTACATTCAAAAAACTATAAGAATTAATTATTCGTACGTTTCTAACTGGAATTTTTGAATTCCGGGAATTTTTCGAAATCGAATTCTGATATGACTTTTTTTACAATTTCACATCCTTATCAATATCTACGAAATACAAGAATAACACTTAAAATTTGACTATTATGTCTGCATATTTTTTTGTTTTTGTTTTTATTTTTTAATTTTCAATTTCTTAGTATAATTTTTTTTTTTACAAATTCTGATGAAATTTTCGAATTTTCCAAGAAACTAGTAATTCTCTAATTTCTCGAAAATCTCGGAGTTTTCAAAATTTTTTGAAATATCGGAATTGTTGAACTGTACATGAAACTCGAAGTTTGCAAATTTTTATAAAAAATGTAAGTCATCAAGTTTTTCAAATAACTCAATAGTTTTAACATTTCCAAAAAACTCAAAAGTTCAAATTTGCCAAAAAAATCGATATTTCCAAATTTTCATAAAAATCGGAATTTCCCAATTTTTCGAAAAACTCAAAATCTTTGAAAATTTCAAATTTTCCATTTTTTTTTCCGAAAAACTTGGAACCTTTCAATCTCCCACATAAAAATTCCGATTCCAAAATTTTTCAAATAAATTCGAATCACAAAATATTTCAAAAAACTTCGAATTCTAGTAATTTTTAGATTTCTCGAAAAACTCAAAATTTCAATATTTTATGGAAAACTCCAATATTTTCCAAATTTTTCGAGAAACTCTGATTCCTCAAAATTTTGGAAAACCCAAACTATTCAATTCTCACCAAAATTTTTGGATTTTCACGTTTTACAAAAAACTTGATAATTTCGATGGTACCCAAAACTAACAATTTTGGTAACTTTTGAAAAACTTTGAAATTTTGAATTTTTCAGAAAACCCATGATTTCCGAATTTTCGAGAAAACTTGGAATGTTTGAATCATTTGGAAAACACGAAATTCTCTAATTTGCTCGAAAAGCTTCAATTTTTCAAAAAACTCAAGTAATTTGAATGCTTCCCGAAACTCACAATTTTCCAAACTTTTGAAAAACTTCAAATTTTGAATTTTTCAGAAAACCCATGATTTTCGAATTTCTGAAAAAACTTGGATTGTTTGAATCATTTGGAAAAGAAGAAATTCTTTCATTTTCTCGTAATGCTTCAAATTGGAAAATTTTTCAAAAAACTCAAATAATTTCGGAAATTTTAATGGAATTTGGTGACATTTCGAAGAAATCAGGAATTTCGAAAGTTCTGAAAATCTTAAGAATTAAAATATTGAGGAAATTTTTAAACATTTCTATAATTTCCATGATTTTCAGAAGTTTGAGGATTATAAAAACTCTGAGAATTTCAAATATTTGAATTATTCTGAAACACTGAGAATTTTGACAATATCCATTATCTTCAAATTTTTGAAAAGTTAGAGAATTTTCAATTATTTTGAATACCGAAATTTCTAGGATTTCAAGAATATGGAATATTTTCAAAATCGTCAAAATTTTGGAAAATTTCGCGAATTTTAAAACTCATAATAATTCTCAAGATTCAAAGATTCTGAAAGTTCCGCAAATTTCAAACGATTTCAGAATCCTGAAAATCTCGACGATTCCAAAAAACTAAGTTTTGACAAGACATTTATAAATCCGTCGAAATTGTAAAATAGAAAAATCTTACTATTTTCATAAATTTCACTAGTCCTGAATATCGTATACAATTATGAAAAACTCAAGTACGTATTCAAAATTTTTTACCATTTTCTCGAAATAAATTTTCGGAGACTATAAGTTAAGGGAACTGGAAAAATGTTATCTTTAATCAGTGGCTGGCTTCCTTGTTCATAAAGTACTACTTCTCTATTTTTTTCTCTACCTCTGACATTTCATATCCACGAATTTGACAGTCCTAAAATTTGCTCAAAATCACGCGGAGGCTCATGGATTTCGAAAAAGCGGAACTCGACGCGTCGCCTCATGCAGATAACGCCACTCGGGCGTCCGCATTGGAAGATCGCCAGGGCGACGCACATTGAGCACCCTCGTTACGAAAGTTGATACGACTCGAGGTTGTTTTGTAATTCCCTCGCAAGCCCCGGGCGATTTCTTGCTTGACTTTCCGAGTTTCGAATTTCCGGACGTCCCGTCCGCGCACTAGTCTACCACTCCGAGGCATAAATTGTTTACTCGCGGGAATATGACTTTTTGCCCGAGCTTTTGTAAGATTCCGAGGGGAACGAAAGCAATAAACGGCATCCGCCCGATTCGATACGAAAAGCCGGTTATGTTTTACGCGTCTAATGCTTTTCCCCCGACCCCCGCGAACTCGACGATAACGGGGTCACGAAATTGTTTGTTGTCCCGTCGCAGCAACCGCGCCTCGGAAAACTTGCTTTATCAAGTTTCGAAAAAATTACGACTGCCCTGGAAATTATTAACGCGCGAGCGCAACGGCGCTCCAGTGACTCGTAACCCGTCCTGCATATTTTATTCTCAGCTCCTCGAAAACATTGTTTATCGCCTTCCTCGCGCAATTTTATTCCGCGCCAAGACAAATTGGAATATTTACTTTAACGAACGATATTTCATCCCTCGAAGCCGTTGCGTCATTTTAGTTAGTGAACAGCTTTTGTTCGTCAATGTTTTTACGAGAGGAAGTTTTTATGTTCCGAACATCGGCGTTCACGGATCAGGAGCGGATCAGAGGGGGGTTTTAAGCGTTGAAACCACCTCCGAAATTTCGAAAAAATTATTTATTTTCGTGAGTATAATCCGTGAAATTTCGAACATGGAAAAAGTGCGGACTATGAAGTTTGAAAGATACAATATTTCGAACTTCAAGATTTTCGTAAAATAATATGTGAATTTTGAAAATGAGAAATTTTAAAATCAGAATTGTTCGCGAATGAAGTTATAAAATTTGAATATCAAAAACTTCAATGTGGGAAAAATAAATTATAGTTATCAAAATTCTGAAAGATTCAAAATTACGTATTTATTCAAAATTATAGTCATTTATTGTGAACTTACAAAATAACATACTCCAAAATGTAAATTTTCGACTGATGGAAATCTAAATATAGGAAGCAAAAATAATGATATGGACGAAATACAACAACTTTACTCTCAAATCTGTGAGATTAAATATTAAAAACTGTAGAATTACAGTTTCTGGAAAACAAAAATTGCAACTGAAAAGTTAAATACAAATAATATATAATAAAAAAAATGTTGAAACTCAACATTTCACTAATTGAAAAATTTCTGACTCTTTAAGTTTTACAAATGCAATATAAGTTTGCAAAGCTTGACAAAATTTAGAATTTTAAATTTCAGCGAATGTGAAAATTAAAAAAAAAAAAAAACATAAAATAAGTAACTCTCAACAGCAAAAATTGCAAGACTTCAAACTTTGCAAAATTGGAAAATACAAACTGAAAAAAAATGCATACACGTTTTTTGATAAATATGTGTAAAACTTTCTTCTAAAAAGTTTTATAAACTCGATGTAGTGAGAACTGGGTCAATACAAGAATTATTGACAACGTTTTATTTTTTCACCACTGGGTTGTTGATTCAAAGAAAAATCCACGTTCTTCGATGTTCCCAGTCAGTTGTTGTTATTAATTGGCATTCAAAATGTTTTTTTCGAGAAAAAAAAACCACCGCGCCGGGAATCGAACCCAGGACCTCCCAATTTCGGTTAGAGCACCCGACACGAAATTCGGAGGTCCTGGGTTCGATTCCCGGCTCGGTGGATTTTTTTTCTCGGAAAAAACATTTTAAATGCCAATTAATAACAAATACAAAAATTATTGTTTGTACCCACAGAAGTAATAACATTAACAAAACAGGAGAAAACAAAAACGACAGGGATTCAGTTCACTAATACTTAAAAAATCAAAAAAGAAGCTAACCGCCTGCGCCCATTTTGGAAACCCCCATTTGCTGGAAACTAATCTGTGAGTGCACAAAACCCCATCGACGACTTTCCTGTCGATCACGTCAGTTCCAATTACTGCTGGATTCATCGGGTTTGGATATTTTCTCCACGCTGCTTGGGCCACAGTTTCCCATGGGTGACTGAAAAACCGAAAAATTTTTCCCATTAATCTCTGCTTACTTTCGCCTTATTTAATTTTCCATTTTTGAACTCGACGGCAATTTTGAAAAAATGTAGAAACAGTAGAAAATAAAATGTTGAAAGAATTTTTGTCCTATGATTTTCAAATTTCAATTCCATGTGTATACATTCTAAAATAATTGAATTTCGTATCATTGCCAATCATTATTTGAATTTATCTACAAGTGTTGAATTTTTCTTATTTTAAAGTCAAAATTTAATTTACCAATCAGTTGATTTACACGGTTGAATCTGTACGAACTAACGAATGTTTGAATGTAAACGTTTTCAAATTTCGAATTTTTGAATTTTCAAATGAATTTAATCCTGAATTGAAATTAGACAAATTTTGAGATATGTCATATGTGAACTTGAGACTGCTAAATTTTGAAATTTTGAATTTTTTAAGTCTTATCTGAATCTTTAAATTTCAAATTAAGAATTTTGAAACTTCAATTTTCAAATTTTTAGATACAAAACTCTAGGTTACTAAATGTTCAAATTTTTATATTATTGATGCTATCTGAATTTTCACATGTTGAAATCATTTTGAATCAGATCAAAAGTTTTAATTCGGCATTTTTTTATTGGAACATTAGACATTCGAATTCACTCTGTGAGAAAAATCATTTTCAAAATTCAGTGATTAATTACTCGTCACAAATTGTCTTTAAATGAATAAATAAATGAATTGTCATTCAATTTTCAAAAATAACTATAACTGAATTCCTAAATTTGCAATTTCAACTGTACTTTAGACTTTCATCTTGAAAAATGTGAGTAATTCTCAATTTGAATGTGGGGATCTCGAATTTCAAGTCTGGAACATATTAATTAGAATTTTTGATTTCGTTATTCAAGAATTTACACATTAATCGAATTGCGCTAAAAAAAACCTGTCGAGCTTTGAAATTATTGAGTTAATTTTCCAAATCTCAAGAAAGTAGTAAAATTCAAGTTGAAACGTTTTTTAATGTAAATTTTTTTTTTCCAATTTTGGAGTTCCTGCTCATAAGTTGACAAACAGTGAAATTTTCCTAGATTTTAGTTTTCATTAAAACAGGCAAAATTTTTATAAAATCAGTGAATTATTCATAAAAATTCTTTTTTTTATAAGGTCGATTTTGTAAAAGTTATATGAAATTTTTGATTTCTCTGAAATGGATTTATAAAAACTTTATACGTGCGCCAAATCATTAGGATCACAGACTCAGAATCAACTCGATTTTTGATTAATTTAACGCATTGCGAAAAAGACAACATTGTTTGAGGTTAAGTCGACCTTCGCTGTTTTAGCTCCCATTCAAATTATGCATGTAGACTCAAACAAAAAATCAATAAATGATGCAATGCTCACTTAAAAGTATGCTCCGACGTCCAAATTTTCATGATTCCTTGATTGTCAAGAATAAAAAGAGTATATTATATAGTCAAACACGGTTGAAAAATAAGATGACAGCAATGGCCCAAATTACGTTCGTGGCAATGATTAAACGGCCTAGGAAACTGCAAGCACTCGTATCAGTACGGTCCAGCGGTAATTAAAATTGAAATTCCGAATTTAATCAAATTTAACGCCAATGATCATCGGTTTCGCCAATTGTTATCACTGATTGTCACTTTCTTTTTCAATTCAGCAACTTTCTGCAGCTGGGTCGTTGCGCGCGCATGCGAAAAAGAAAGAGGGAAGAGAGAGAAGATAAACTTTCAGCGGGAAACAGGATATTTTTAAAATGCATATATATATACATACTCACTTGCAGCATTGCTCATGCGTAATAGGTCTCCATTGACTCCATTGTTCTCCATTGTCAAAATGGTCAAAATTGTCAGCTTGTCAACATTGTCAGTATCAAAAATTTGTACGGTCCTAAGTGAAAAATTTTCATATTGAAACCGTGACAGTGAAACAGAAATCGAATAAAAATAAAAAATGGGGAAAAACAAGCAGCGTACGAAGAATAACACGCGGGTAATTGAATACTGAAACTCGAATTTCGTACAGCTGTCATTCATAACCTAAACAACTAATTTTCTGTTCGTTTATTTATTGATTTTATTGTTTAAAAATAATTATTACATGCTTTTTATAATGTGTTAATGTTGACAACTTCTAATTTTGTCGACTTTTGATGTTGTCGTGAGTTTTTGAAAATTTTAGAACGTGAGCAAAATTCCAGAATATTTCCCGAATTTTATTATAATTCCAATAACATGAAATCTTGAAAAATAAAATAGTTGATGATTGTTCATAATTGCTTATTGTTAATATTCGCAAAAAAGAATTATTTGATGTTTCGCAGCCTTCGAACAGCCAACGAAGCGCCGAACTGTTGGGTGTCTCTTCCCTGAATTTGGTTGGCTTTTCGAGTCTTGCAGAAGGTGTCAGTTGCCTGAAAGATTTGGATATGAACCATGTCGATCCCAATATTCAAATGGTTTTTCGGAAAATGAATAAAAAAGACTCAATAACTAAATGCAAGGTTCTGTATTTCATTATTGTTCCCTATTTTCATCAAATGGACATAAAGTTGCACAAAAACTTCGAATGGAACATTTTATAAATAATCTTCCCGAACGATCTATCAAATTTGTAGAAATATTGCAAAAGTGATTGAAAACAGATATAAAAATTTGTTGATGTTGTAAAGAATGTAAACTATGACATTTAATTTCCATTCTCATTTTTTTTCTTACAATTCGAATTTATTCTTCAAATCATTCTAAAAAAACAGTTCAAGTTAAAAAACACAATTCGATCATTTTCAAATTTTGCAAAAATACAAAAAAATTATCCAGAATCCATAAACTTTCCAAATCACCAAAGTACATATTTTTTCGGATATCAATTAAACTGTCTAGAAAATCATCAGATTTGACTAAAATAAAATTTCCAGGCTTTGCAAGAATTCGCCGATTTGTGTCGCAACGTTGAGTTATCGAGCATTGAAGCCAGTTCGCCATTTTGGCCGAGACTGTACTGCAACCTTGCGATAGACTCCGAGCACCGGGTACGAGAAGCCGCTCAGGTAGCGCACGCTGCTTTGGTAAAGAAAGTGGGCAAAAAAATCGCGATTTATCTTAAGCAACTATCTGGCCCTTGGTTCGTGTCCCAGTTCGACTCATACCCTCCAGCGAGTTCTGCTGCGCAGAATTCATTTTCGGTACGGAAATTTTCCCACTCGACGAATTGATGGATATAAAGATGAGAGTTCCAGTTATAAGCTCTAAATGTTTGTAATAACCGAAAACTTGATCAGCACTAGAGATTGTCATAATTCAATGACATTGAGTAATGATTACAGAAAAAATTATGTACAAATTACATGTAGTTGGATGATATTCCCAATTACGATATGTAATTGAGTAATGGGATTGTAGTCGATTACATTTAATTTGTAATGGAGTAATTTGGTCTTTTTGCACAAAAATGTAAATTTTGATTCTATTTTTCAACTTAAAAATACTTTCATTGCGTTTGTTGAATAAACGAACAAAACATTTTTTCGTTTCACCCAACAATTCTAAATAACTAATTATTAGGATTCATTGCAAAATCAAAAACAGATTTTATTTTTTGTGAAAAATTGAAATTGGGAATTAATCATCTCGAACAGTTTTGATCAACAGGAGATATAATGACATTTTGTCAGTCTACTGTCATGTTGTCAAAAAAAAAATTCTTACTCCAGGAAACATTCCCAGCAAACAAGATGGTCAGCGCAGTGATTCATTGTCAGGAAGACATCTTGGAATACATTTACAACAACATTATCGTGCACACTCCACAAACTTTGTCAGCAAATAAGTAAGGCTTAAAATAATTTTTTTTTTCTCTTAAAAAACATTTTAATTGCTAATTAAAACAAAAACTGACATCGAAAAACATGGATTTTTCTTTGAATCAGCAACCCAGTGATAAAAATAAACGTTTTCAAACTTAATATAATAATTGTTCGATCAAATATTTTAATAATAATAATTGTTCGATTACTGAAAAATGAATACCAATTTTGCAAAACTCTTTAATCTGAATTGAAATTTTTAGAAGAAAATATTTTTGTCCCAAACAAGTTTTGTCGAATAGTATTATTTATGAGTATTAACCATACATTTTCGGTTACAGATCATTGACTGCTGAAGAAATAGAGGCAAAGTATCAAAGAGTCGTCGTCTCAAGTCTGCAAGCTTATGGATCATATTTGAAAACCGTTCCCAGTGAGCAAGTGGAAAAAACCAGAGAAACACATCTGAAAATAGTGAAGGATGGAAAGTTTTGGAAATTGAATAAACATAAGGAAGTGGCGATAAAAACCGCGTTTTTTAACGCACTGTCTTCTATTATCACGAATGCAAATGAATTGTTGGCTGAAGAAAAAAAACGAACAATGTCTGCAATTGTGAATTCTATCGATGAAACGGATCCTTGTTTGGTTGCCGCTGTTTGGGGAACGTTTCTGGTAGCTTCGCATAAGATCGAAGTAATTTTTTACTTTACTGAACATTTTTTTGAATTTATATGCAATTTGTTTGTTGCTTGTTGAAACAATGGATAATTTTTTTCATTTTATAGTTCTATAATGGGGTATTTTCATCAAAAATGATTGAATAAAATGTTTCACAAGATCTACAAATTTAAACTTGAAAAAGTTAAAATTGAAGAAAGTTTTCATTTCTCGAAATAATTTGAATATTACAAACTTTGTGAATATTTCAGGATTGGCATACCATGATCAGCATCGAAAAATCGCTTTTAGCGAAGATTTGGCGCGTTTTGAAACTTGGGGGTCAAAGTTGTGCGTCAATTATTTATCCGCATCTGTTACCTCTTTTCGACCAGTTGTCAAAATTGAAGCTGGACAAAAAAACGCTGTTCGTGAGATTTTTTGCAAATTTGCGGGAAGGCATGCAGCTGAAACAGAACTGGAGTCGCTCGGAATCGACCGCTATCGTCACGACTTTTTATGAGTGTTTCCGATACGTCGTACTCTCGAATATTGATGATGTCGAAATGTGTCAAATTCTGATTGAAGAACAGGTGAGAAACCTAGTTCATTTTCTGTGAAACTTGTCGATTTTTGGATCAACCTGTTCAATTTTGCATAATTTGAATTTCAGAAATTCAAAATGTGATAAGTTGAAAATTATAAGATTTAGGATATTGTTTAAAATATTTCTGCATTTTTTTTTCTTTCAATGCGATTTTGAATATCTAGACATCGTTTGGATTTTATTTGTAACATTAACAATGATTTATTATTATAAATATATTATTATATTATATTATTATTTATTATTATTATTATTTTATTTATTTATTATTTTATTTATTATTTTTTATTATTATTCAAAGAAAAATCCATGTTTTTCAATGTTTTTCGATATTCACGAAATTTTCATCCCTCCCGAAATTTTATAACTCTTTAATTTCTAGTCTTGAAAATTCTAAAACTACTGTATTTCAATATTTTCAGAGTTCCTTATATTTCCGAAACTTCCAAATTCCAAATTTTTGTAAGTTCCAAAACTTCACAACTTCGGAACTTCAAAGTTATAAAATTTCCAAAATATCAAAATTCCTGGACTTCAAACCTCAAAATACTAAAAAACTTCGAAAATTCGGAAATTTCCATCCCTCCCAAAATTTTAAAAACTGAATAATGTCCAATCTTGAAAATTCTAAAACTACCAAAATCCAATATTTTCAGAATTCCTTATATTTCCGAAACTTTAAAATTCCAAAGTTTCATAAGTTCCAAAACTTCATAACTTCAAAATTTCTAAATTCTAAAATTGCTAATTAAAACACAAAGTGACTGGGAACATCGAAAAACATGGATTTTTCTTTGAATCAACAACCCAGCGATAAAAATAAAACGTTTTCATATTATTATTATCTTCATATTCGCTCCTAATTCATTAATTTCTCATTTCCAGCTCATGCCTGTAATAAAACACTCGCTCTCCGAGTCCTGTCCACAGCGCCTTTTATATCACACCGAACTTGCTCAACTCGTTCGTTTCTGGAGTAAAAACCGCGATTCCTATTCGCATTTCATCACCTTCTTCTGGTCAAAGCTCCGAGTACTCTACGATGCTTTACACCAAGATGCCAAATCTTGTCCTGTCCAACTGCAGAATTTGAGCAGTTTACTGTTAGTCCTGAGAAATCCACCGTCGGCTCTGAAAAAAAAGACTGCGAGAGTTACGTTTTCGGACGCTGCTGAACCGACAAAATTGGATCCAGAATTGTCGATCAAGTTTATGGATGTCGATGAAATATTCGTCGAAGAATTGAATCGATTCACGTCATCGTTTTGCGCTCGTTTCTTCGATGATCTGAATAGTTTCCCGGATAAAAAAGGATTCGAAAACGTCATTAGATTGGCGATGGATTTCAAGAGTCCGACGTTTTTCAACAATTTGGCGATGTCGCACGATGGCACCGATGATTTGTTCGGGTTTTATCATGAAAAAGTGGAGAAGTGGATGGTTCACAATACCGATGACGCCGAGGATGTGATGCCACTTGTTTTTGGCATTCTGGAGTTTGTTGACAAAGAAAAAAAGAAAGATATTTTGGGGTCATTGTCGAAGGTACGACAGTACAGTTTTTTTTATATAATATATATTTTATAAATATTTATGTATAGTAATATTTTATATACGAATATATATATATATATAATGTATGTATGTATATGAAATCGACAAATATATATAACAAATAATATATATACATATAATATTTACATATATATTTAATATATGAATATATATAACGTATATATATATATATATCCATGCAATCGGCAAATATATATAACGAATAATATATATATAATATTTATATAATAATTTACATAAAGTTTTTTTTTACATAAATATGATGTATCATTTTTTTTAATATAATTTTCGAAAAAGTAACCATTTTTTCTACTGTTTGGCGTGTAAAGTGTGACCGATTTTTTTACGAGTTTCGGAAAAGAGTAATTTATTGCTGTTTTTCAGTTGGAACACGATTATTTGTTGAGTGCCCTGAGATGCGCTTTGAGTAGCAACATCAGAAACGACGAGCACGTGAAAACATGGTGCAAAAATGCGAACATTACCGTCGCTCTGCTGAATGTGGCGAACAACTTAGTTGCTGCTGGAGAAAATGATGAAATATCAGGTAGAACATGAAAAAAAAAATTCCAGTCTTGAAAAGCATATTTCTCATTTCGGAAATTTTTCGCAGGTGGAGATACAATAAGAGTTCAGGATAAACATTGTGAGATAATAATATATAAAAAAATTTGTGAAGTTAAAATTTTTTTTTTTATGCTTTTTTTTGAAGGGGGGGGGTTCCCTTTTTTTTTTTTTTTTTTTTTTTTTTTTTTTGTACTGATGTATGATAGTTCAATTTAATTGACAAATTTTACTTTTTGCAGAAGTGTTCGTAAGTGATGACGCAGTCAATGGAATTTCCTCAATACTCTGCAAAGCTCTGACGTCTTCTTGCCAGGAAAAAATCGAGGTTAACAAACAAAATGAAAACCGTGAGTTGTTTCGGATTTTCGAAAATATAGTGTGACTCGATAATACAATCGATTGTTGTTCTGAAATTAATTGCGTGATTGTAAAAGGGTGGATATGTATTTTCTAGTTGAATCCAGGTCTCGCAAATCACCCCCATATCGCCCTTTATTCCTTGATAGTAACGATATTTGAGTTTCTTTAAGTTCATTATGTTTTTTTAGGAAATTCGGATAATTATTGTTGAATGTTCTTTACGTTGATTATAGTTATATATATATATATATATATATATATGTGTGTGTGTGTGTGTGTGTATATATATATATATACGTTGATAAATATTATACTTTGAATATTATTATTTTATTATTATTATTGTTGTTGTTGTTGTTGTTATTATTGTTATTATAGATTGTGATGCGAGCAATGAGGAAAGTCTCAATTCGGAAGCTATGTATTTCGCTAAACTAATTTCCGAGCTGTTGAAAATGACTCGGACGTACGACAAAGTTTTGTCTGGAAATTTGGAAATGCTCGAAACGCTTCTTCGTTTGAGTATAGAGTACGAATTCACAGAAGACAACATTTGCGATGTCTGGAAAATTGGTTTTTTCAGCATACTTTCACGTGTTCCAAATTCATGTTTTGTAGACCTCATGGGAAAGGTTTCTCCTGTAATATGGAAAAAACTGTTGGAATCGTAAGTTGTAGTCTGACAATTTTGTAAAGTTTGGAATTTCATTACAAGCTTGTAATGAAATTCGCACTTTCATATTTCATATTTCATATTTACACTTTCTCTAGAGAAAGTGTGAATACGATGCTTTTTTCGCAAAAGTTCGAACGAAAATGGTATCGACACTTGAAAAAATCTGAAAAATGTATTTTTTTGTTTTTTTCAGAAGTGCAAATGAAATTAACGAAAAAGTGTTGGAAAGAGTGGTTGATTTCTTCGATGTCTCTACGAAAGATGAAGATATCGAAGCATTTACTGAATTGGTGCTCGAATTTTTGTTGAACGTGGACATAAAACAGTGGATGACTCAAATGTACGGCCTCGCTTTGTCCATTGAAATAATTTCTGGGGAATCGCACCCTCCGTCTTTGCGATTCTCCAAGAAAATTTGGAGCGTCGATCACGAATTCAATCTCGAATCGGACGTCTTCGTCGACTGCATGGATAAATGCGCGAAGTGGGCTATAATTAGTACGAAAATTTTGAACGAGTTGCTCGAAGATTCGGAAGTTGATGCGATGGTATTTGGCCAGATTTGGGAAAATGTGATGTACATTATGAATCTTGGAAGAAAGTACGACGATCATTTTAAACCAGTGAGTTGTTAAATTTTATTGTTGCACTAGTTGCAGAATCTGCTATTATTGTTCATTTTTATTTGTACCTGTTTGTACTAATTTGATTATTCAAAATGTTGATATATTATTAAATAGCTAAAAATCATCATATTATTATTTATTGCATCTTATTATGATTATGTAACATTTATTATATAGTTTGTTTATATTTTCGATACTTAATAAATTGCCAAGAAAAATATGACAATTTTTTAAGTACAAAGAATGGAAACAAAATATTATATGATGTTATGCATCATGAATAAGTCATTTTGAGTTATTTTATAATGGTTCTGAATGATTAAATTATAAATCAACAGCTAAATTATAAAATAATGTCATAATCTGTAAACACTATAAAATTTCTGAAATGACAAATTAAGCTGTATTTGTTGGTTAATTAATCAAGTATTTGTTGGTTAATTAATTATTCAATGGTCAAGTAATTTAAGCTGTATTTTGTATTCCGTCTCTAATTGTTATTTTTGATAATTAATTGCTCATGTATGGATTATATGTCACAATTAATTTGCTCTTAGCGATTGTTTTATGTTCAATTTTCGGAATCCTCATTATGTAATTCTTTATAAAACATTTTTTTCTTTTTTTAGAGTAAGTTGTACAACAAAGTGAAGATTTCGCTGAAAATGCTGAGAGAGGAATTGGAAGCATCCAAAATTTCTGAGGAAACTCGATCGAAAGTAAGAACTTGGGTATTTTTTTATAGAAATTTTAAATAAGAAAATTTTTAATTTAATAATTTTTTGAGAAATGATAATTTTTTCAAAATATATATATATAATAATTTCATGAATTATTACAAATATATAATAATTTATAAAATATATAATAAATTTTTAGTATATAATAATATATATAATAATTATAATAATTTTTTTAGTATATATATAATAATTTCATAAATTATATAATAAATTTTTAATATATAATAATATATATAATAATCAATAATTTTTTTATAATTGTTTTTTATTTAATAGTATTTTCAGAAATTTTAAATATAATAATTTTGTCAGATTGATTTTTGAGTTGTCGAAAAACTTGATTTCTTATCTTTTGATACGAATTTCGTGTTTTTCAGTATTCGTCAGCATTTCACGAAAACTGGAATTTCGACCCAGTGGTGTTCGCTGACAAAGATGTGAATTCTTTGATCAGTATTGACAAGCAAACGTTGAAGGACCAGATGGAAGTTTTTTCGGAAATTTTGGATCGATTGATGCAAAGACAAGTTTCTGAACCAGGAATCTTCCTCTTTGATTGGTTTGTATGATTGATTTTTATGTGAAATATGATTTGATTGGTTTTTATGTAAAAAATTGAGTTTTCTGGCAGACTCCAAAATGTAGAATAATTGAAAATATATCTCGGAGAAGTTTTACTTTTTTTTCAAACGTAAATTTGTGTATACTTCGAGAAAGTCAAAATATGCATAAAATGAAACAGCAATAGTTATTTAAAGATTTTTTCCTTTTTTTTTTTTAGCGACGTCGACGTTGCCTCGTGGGAACAGTTGACACTTCCCCTCGCATTAATGCGTATCCTCACAAATTATATCCAAGAAAATCCGTGTTTTACCACTGCTCAATGGGATTTTATCATGATTTCCCTTGCTTCTTGGCAACTTTCTGTCAATCAGTCACAGATAAAGTCGTACTCGAATTTCAAGGTATATTATGATGTTCTTGTAGTGGGGGGGTTTGGGTGGTTTTTTTGGGGGGGGGTTTTTTGTGTTTATTTTACCCCCCCCCCCCCCCGAAATATTTCAAATATTTTTTTTTTAATTCAAATTTATATTTTTTAGAATTTTTTTTTATATTGTATCATTTTCAAAATTAAGAAAATATTTAAAATTGATAAAATATTTCGATATTGTTAAATTTCCAACTATTTTCTCATTTTTCCGAAAAAAGATGTATATTTTGTAAGTGTTTTGAAAATCCAAAAAATAATTGTTTTTAATGTTAAAAATCTTTGTATATTTTGTGTATATTTTGCAGACTTTTTCAAATTAGGGGGGGAGGGGTGTGGTAAAAAAAGCGAAAATTGGGTTAATTATGAACAATATTTTTTCAGACTATTTGTTTTGTCATCTCGGTCACGAAGCTTTATCGTGCTGTACGGACTCTGATGAAAAAACACAAAAAAGAGTTCATATCTGAATTGCCGCCGGAATTATTAGATGAATGGACAAATGTTTTCGTCGACGACGTTCACGCCGGTATTGCAAAAACCTGGATGAAGTACGGTGGTGAGAAAAATAATTTTCTATGTACACTTGAATTAAATACTACATTTTCAGAAACCTTTTTGTGATAAGATAAATATTGTTGTTCCAAATTTCTGTAGTATTTTTCCAAAAGTTGAATTTTGCCAAACCATGTGATGAAAATTTCAGATTTTTACAACGACGAAAACGCGTCATTGATGGCAATTGTTTTGTTGAACGAGCTCGGTAAATCGATGCAAATAATCGACGGAGGAGTGTTCGAGAAAAAAACAACTATCGCAAATGTGACCGTCTCCGAACTCGTCGAAATTTGCCTGAAATTCATGCAATCTCCGGTTTTGAGTCTCCAACTTGGCGCTTTTCATACCTTGAAACGTGTAATTTCGCAGTTGGTGGAATCTGACAAGTTGAAAATTGAAGTTGAAAACTTGGACCCCAAGTCTTTGAAAATTTGGAAATTCGAGGAAACTCTCGTGAGCGAACAAAACTTCGTAAATGCGTTGCTGAAAGATATCAAGTAAGCAAGTTTTGAGAAAACGGATTAGTGTAAAGTGGGTGTCCAATACTTACGTGGAGCAGAATTTTATGACGTTGAAATATTTTATCAATTTAAAACATTTTTTAAATTAATTTTAGAAGGATGAAGAAATTTTGGAAATCCTTAATTTTCGAAAAATTTTCTGGATTTCTTTCTATTTTGATATAGTGTCGAAAATGTTGTTTAAAATTTGAATAATAGAATATTCTTCAAAAATGTCATATATATTCAAAAATTTGTCGGTTTTACGAAAATTTTGAATAAATCATTAATTTGTCTATGACAAAGCACTCCATTTTGTTGTATTTTTCAGTAGTATGCAAAATATACACGAAATACGTACAGATTTTTAGAATTCATACTATGATTCTCGGGATTTTTGAAACACTCGAAAACGCAAAATTTTTTTTGAAAAAATAAAAAAGTTGTTTGAAATTTGATAATCTCAAAATATTTTATGAATTCATAACATTTTCTTAATTGCAGAACCCTAGTGATTCTAGTTTTTATAACAACCTTATGAAAAAATTTTATAAGGTCGGTTTTATGAAAGTTTTATAAAATATAATTTGCATTTTTTATGAAGTGGTTTCATGAAATTTTTATAAAAAAAATGTTTTTTATAAAAATTTTTTCTTACCTTTTTTGGATCAGTTTGGTAATGTGTATAAAAAATTTTCTTACCTTTTTTGAATCATTTTGTTAATGTGTGTACCATTTTTTATCAGTTTATGATGCTCTAGCTCAAATTTTGTTTCGAAAGAAAATTAAAAATTTTTTGGAAGCAGCAGGATTTGAACTTGCGACCTTTGTATCAGAAATCCGATAGTCAATTTTCTTGTCCATCCATATGACTTTTATAAAATAGACGTTATAAAAAAACGAATTTTTATAAATAATTTACTGATTATGAAAATTTTGCCTGTTTTTATAAAAACTACGATCACTAAGGAAATATGGAGAAAATTCAAAATAATATAATCTTTTCGATTTTTCACAAATTTCAATTTCAAAATAATATGTAAAATATCGTTTGATATTTAAACAATATCACATTATTTTTCAAAACTGTGTCATATATACCTACACAAATTCCTCGATATTAGCAAAATTTTGAATAAATTACAAATTGGTAAAAATTTTACACCAGGGTACTCCGGTTTTTCGAAAATTGGTTCAAAATTCAAATTTTATTTCATCGATCGAAAGTGTGTTAAAATACACACAAAATTTCTTACATCACATTCTCCTCATCTCGTCCCACCCCCCCCCCCCCTCCCCCCCTCTCACCTTGTGTGGGATATAATCTGAAAAAAAATATATAAATTAAATAATTTCCAGAATTTTTATGAAAACTTTTTTTTCAGAATTTGCGACACCACGAGCTACTCCCTCGAACCATTCACAGAAGCGTGCACTTGCACTCTTGGCTACTTGCTGGTATTTTCGATAGTTCTGGAAATGTGTGAAAGTGTACAAGGAGATTTACGTTATCAGTATTCTGAAATGATGAAGTAATTATCGTTCAACTATCAGTGGAAAATACATAGACAGAAACGTTATGATGATTTTTTTTTTTCAGGACCGATATTTTGCCGTGCTTGTTGAATAATATTTTCCGATTATTTCCCGTGGAAGTTTTACAAGATACGAAGAACAAATCTCCGAATGTTTCTGAAATGTTCACGAGTGATCCTTCGTTCGATTTTGGTGGTAATTATGAGTTTAGTCAAAAAGGAAATGAGGTTTTTCCTACTGATAACATCCCTAGTAATTCTAGTTTTTATAAAAACCTTATAAAAAGTTTTAATAAAAGTTTTATACAATTTGGATTTTTCATAAAGTGGTTTTATAAAAATTGTATGGAAACAAAAATTTTTTTTTTTTTCAACATTTTTAAAAATATGCAAACATTTTTCGAACCTTTTTTGGGTCGTTTTTCTAATGTATATACAATTTTTCATCAATTTATGAGGTTCTAGCTCAAATTTCGCTTCGAAAGAAATTAAAAAATTTTTTGGAGACATCGGGATTTGAACTTGCGAACTTTGCATCAGAAATCCGATAGTCATATTTCTTGTCCATCAAATCTATGTCAATTAGGATGCTTATTTTCAGTTTGGGTTGGAGAATTTTCAAATACTATGAAATCATATGTCTTTACGTTACATGATTGCTAAAAAAACGTTACGAACATGATTTTCTATTCCCTTGTGTAATAAAAACGTATCAAATATTACTATAAGAGAAATTCCTCCTATCAGGAAAGTTTTTTCTATAAAAGTATGAAACTTTATAAAAATCGCGAAGTTTTTATACAAATAAAAATTGCATACGAAAATTTGGAGGCTTTCAATTGTTTTTATAAAAAAACAGATGAATTGTATGAAAATTTTGACAGATTTTATAAAAAAATTTTTTTTATAAAGTTTTTATAAAACCACTTTATAAAAATCGAAAATTTTTTATAACTTGTATAAAATCGACTTTATAAAAAAACGAATTCCTATAAATAATTCACTGATTTGATAAAAATTTTACCTGTTTTTATAAAAACTACAGTCACGAGGGATAATGTAGAAATGACAATGTTTTTCCAGAAAATTGGACGTCTCGAGATATGAATCATATTTCTTGTTGGTTGTATGTCAACTGCTTGAGATTTTTGCCAGTTTTGGTTAGACAGTGGTGGAGCACTTGCAACAGCAGAGTCAGCGCCGCCGTTGAACGAATCACGTCTCTTTATATAAGTCCCATGCTTTGTCAGGAAGAACTGACGAACAAGAAGTTCAAAACTGTGGAAAATATGACGGTATGGACATGCACACGATGAAAACGTGGAATTATTCGAGTTCGAACATTCATTTTTTATAAACTTCGAATTTGATTTCATTCACGCCAAAGTTTTCTGTGCTATAAAATTTTTTCTTTTATTTTGAAAACTGAAAACGATTGGGGGAGCTGTACAACAAGTGACGGAAAATATCGAAATATTGTACAATTTCATTTTTAATTTTTCAAAGTTGGGGAAATTATGGAAAACTAGTAGAAGAAAATACTCTCAAAACATTAAAATAACTGTATATAGAACACGAGATACTAAAATAAAAGTAGAAGATAAAAAAACATTGAAAATCATCGAGAATTCGAATATTTCGAATTATTTGTAAAATTCAAAAAAAATGAGAAATTTTCGAAATTTGAGAAATAGAAAGTATTCAAAGATTGTTGGATAATTCAAAAATTGTGAGGATTCTAAGACTACCTAATTAACGCAACTAATTAACTTGAGTAATCGAATTAACATATTCAATTTCTTCAAATTCACTTTCTCACAGTTCCATCCAAAATTCTCAAAATTACTCAAAACTAGATTATTTTGAATTTATAATGTTTTCCACGTTCCGCCAAGTATCGATTTGATTTTAAATAAAAATTTTATAGACTTTTCCAATATGTAATAAAAAATTCTTAAATTTCGAAAACGCTTATATTCCGGGAAATATTAAAAATTTAATATTTCCCCACAGTTTTCTATACTATAAACTTTTTTGTAATCAAGATATTAATTTACGCACCCCTCTAAAAGTTTTAGTTTTTAATGT
>JAPYZK010002413.1:0-25612 GCA_030522785.1 Platygaster equestris | reverse complement strand
TTGAAAATTTTGAATATTTCGAGTTCCTCGAAAAATTCAAAAAATTCGAGTTTTTCAAAAGATTTGAAAAATTTGAAAGTTTGTTAAAAAATTAAAAATTTGGATTCGTTCGATAAATTTTTCGTCACCCCAAAAGAGCGACGAGGAAACTTCGCCAAAACTTGCCCTCAACGGGCTAGGGGTTGTAAATTACACGTAATTACGATAAATAGACATGAAAATCTAATTTACGAATTACTAAAATTATCTCAAATTTTCTCGAATAATTACGAAATGTATAGAAAAACTGGACATTTTTTATTCATTTTCGGAAAGTGCGGCAAGTAACGGGGAATTTTACCGTTATTATATAAAAACATGTCTGCTTTTCGTCTGCTGCAACATTCATGAAAGACGATTTTGTTACTTTTGGGGGTGTATAAATTCCCGGACTCGCAGGGGAGGTTTTATAAATTCTAATATAGGAACAAAGCGTTGCAGGTATCGCTGTTACCGCACTTTTATTTACTATCAATTTGTCGAGCATTACATACATAGCTGGCGAGTCACTTTTTCACTTTGGCCCCGCGCTTCTTTTTCTTCTCCTCAATACGATATCGCCCCAATTTTCGTCGCACCATTACACCCCTCCACCATGCTTGAATTTTGATTGCAATTTTTTGCATGCGCTCCTCGCGATCTTTTTCTTCCTTTTTTCTCGCTTTTTCCGCTAAATACGCGTCGATGAATTGCTGTCTTTTGTCGAACTGGAATTTTCGACTACATTTTTTTTTCCAACGCCGTATAAGTACGAAAAATGTGTACTTTCCTAGCCAGCTGGGAGCGACGAGATTTCGACGCCAAAACGTCTCCAAAAGGCGATGTTTAGGCGATGTTTGAGCCAATGAAATCATTGAAAGATTATTTCAGAAAGTTTTTCAAACAAAATTAATTGAATTTGCATTGAGAACAAACTTGATATGTTTAAAAAATCTTTGGTAATTTTATTTTCAATAGTTTGTTGCAAAATTTGCAAAATTTGAGTTCTAAAAATGTGAAAATTCTGAGTTTTTCGGTAATTCTTATAATTTGAAGTTTTTTCGGAATTCAAAAATATCGGGTTTTCTGAGAAACTTAAAATGGTGGGGTTTTTTCAAAAATTTCGGAAATTGTCAGATTTAAGTAACATTAGTAAATTTTAAGTTTTTTTTAATGAAAAAATTCTGAGTTTTTTCTGAAATTCGAAAATATGTAGTTCTGCAACAGATTCGCAAATTCAGAGTTTTATGCAAATTTCATAAATTGTTAGTTTTTTGGAATAATCGAAAATTTAGATTTCTTCTTATTGTAAAAATTTAATGTTTTTCTCAAAAATCGAAAAAATGTTGACTTTTAAAAAAATGTGAGAATTCGAGTTTTTTCAAAAATTCAAGTATTTTGAACAGTTTGAAAAACTTTCACTTCTTGGGACATTTCGTAAAATTTTTTAACCTCGTAAAAATATGAAAATCTTAAGTTTTTCGAAAGATTTTGAAGTTGTATTTTTTTATCTTTATTTCAAAATTATAATTTTTTTGAAACATTCGAAAATTTTGAATTCTTAGAAAATAACATGAATCATAAATTTTGTTGGAATTTATTGAGTTCGAAATTATTCGAAAATTCAGAAAATTTTTCAACTACCAGGAAATTACACGAATTCTGAAAATTTTTGGAATTTATTGAGTTCAAAATTGTTCGAAAATAGCGAATACTTTGAGTTCCCCGAAAAATTTTTAATTATTTGAGTTTTTCAAAAGATTTGGAAAGTTGAAAAATTTTTCGAAAATTTGAAAATTTGGATTTGTTCGAGAAATTTTTCCTCGCCCTAAAAAAGAGCGACGAGAAATCGTCGCCCTCAACTGCAATGGCTAGGATTTTTCCACTTTGATTAATTTTTTACGATCCGACTTTTCGATCAAAATTGACAAAATCAGCACCCTAGCTAATTTCTTTCAGATGCAAATGCACATTTAGATTAATGTGTTTTTAGGAAAAAATGCCGGAATAAAATTAATTTTATGTATGAAAGGAAGAGGTTTCGTGATGAAAAAGCCGAAAAAAATTCAGTCGGGAGTAGTGTTGGGGGCAGAAATCGATATCACACCCCGGAAAGCCCATGAAAATTCATGCTGGTTCTATCGCTTATTACTCGCTTACGGCTTGAGGTGTGAGTGCGTCATGCATAAGCTGTTTGACAAAGGTCGTCGCCGTCTTCGTGCGGGGAGTCGAACATCGACCGACAAAATTACCATGTGAATTATCGAATTTTTCATTGACTCGTGTCACCCGGCTATTAACCGTTTTTCATTAATCGCAGAAATAAATCGGTTGAAAATTTACAGCGATCATAATCTTTCGAGTTGATTACTTCGTTAATGAACAATTTTCAGAATTATGCAAATCTTTGGAGTGCCTCTAGAATTCATAGTGAATTTGATTTTTATAATAGACGAAAATATGCTTGGTTGCTGCAAATTCTGAGGTGTTATTGAAGATAAGAATTATTAATGAATTGTTGAATTTTTTATGCATTAAAAATTCAATACTTCATTAATGACTTGTCTAGTTTCTTCAAATCGATCGTCAGAATTCACGAAAACTCCCCTCAAAAGATGAAAATGTCTTTAAAAAATAGTTTTTTTTTTGTGGAACGAAAAATTGCACGAACAAATTGAAAATTTTAAATTGCCCAAAAAACTAGAACTTTCTGAATTTTTCGAAAACATTCAATGTTTGCAGTTTTTCGAGGAACTCAAAATATTCAGAATTTTTGAACAATTTTGAACTCAATAAAATAAATTCTAAAAAATTTTGGAATTCTTGTGATTTTCTAAGAACTCAAAATTTTCAAATGTTTCGAAATAATTACAATTGTAAAATAAAAATTAAAGCATGAAATTATAAAATTTTTCAAATAATTCAGGATTTCCATATTTTTGAAGGGTACACAATTTTACAAATTGCCGAAAAAATTGAAGATTTTCAAACTTTTCAAAAAACTTGAATTTTTCAATAACTCGAATTTTTCAGGAACTTGAATTTTGCAAGAACTCGAATTTCTCAAGTTTTTTAGAAAACTCAAATTTTTTTCGGTTTTTGTGGAAAACATCGAATTTCCACAATAAAAAGAAATAGGAATTTTCGATTGTTCCCAAAAAATAACACTTTTCAAAATTTTCATAAAACTCTAAATGCCAACTTTTTGAAAAATTTGAGATATTCGAATTTTCAGAAAAACTCGAAATTCGCAAATCTTTTACAGAACTACAATTTTTCTAAATGTCGAAAAACTTAGAATTTTTTCATTGAAAAAAACTTGAAATTTACGACTGTTTTTAGAAACTAACAATTTTTAAATTTTGCATCCAACTCTAAATGTCAAATTTTTCGAAAAACCCAAAATATTCAAATATTCAAAAAAACTGAAAATGTGCCAATCTGTTATAGAACTACACATTTTAAAATTTCCGAAACACTTGGAATTATTTTATCAAAATAAACTCGAAATTGACGAATGTTCCTAAAATCTATCAGTTTTCAAAATTTTAGAAAAAATTTCAACAATTTTAATTTCTCAGAAAACTCGATATTTTCAAATTCCGAAAAAACGTTGAACTGAAAAAATTTCTGAGAAACTCGGAATTTTCAAATTTTTAGAATTCAAATTTTACAAAAAAAGATTACAAATACAATCATCAAAGATTGTATATAAGCATACTAAGATTGTACTGAATGCAAATTTCATTTATTCTGTTCGAAAAACGCTCTTAAACTAACTTTGTAATGATTTAACATAGTGACTAAAATTTCGTCGCTCCTAGCTGGCTAGGGGTTAATTTGCATAAAAAAATTCCGTTTCATGGTTTAAAATTCATGAAGATAGTCATTTTCAAGGACTGAGAAATTTTTACAATCGTTAGAAGTTTCTATCAGGCGGGAAAGCCTTTTGACAATCTCGTAATCTGGCAACAGTGGCAACATTGCATCGGTTCGGCACACCACTTTCACTCGCATCGCATCAATCGCATGACGCGCGACGCGCAGTCTGCTTCCCCAGCAGTCACGCCGGTGCTCGTTCGTGCTCGTCGGTTTTGCGCTCACTCGCGTCCACTCGCGTCATCATCCGCCGCGTAATAATCGCGTTTTGTTTTTTTCACGTTGTTTCCCATAGTCGCGTCAGCTCCTAACCCCTTTAGAAACGAAAAGTACATAGTCGCGAGCGTGTTTTTATACCCTCGAGTCGTTTTTTTTCGCCATGGCAACAATCGGCCTTTGCTCGGGTTTTTTCGGTGCGTGTTTGTGTGTGTGTGTGTGTGGATCTTCGGCGCGGGAGTGTGGCTGTGTTGGTGTTCTGGGCGCGAAGTCTGAGCTCGAGGCAATACCAAGAAAACATGGGCAACGAGTCGGTAAGTCAAAAACTTTGCCGGATATTGTTTTTTTCTTCTTGACCTTGCGTAAGTACAGAATCTGCGATTCGCTTACTTTTTTCGACTGAAACGACGGATGTTTACAAGCGTATTTATGTGTGCGGAGTGTGTACGTGTGTGAAACGCGCGCATCGGAATTCCTGCGCGAGCGGGCGGGGGTGGAGGAGGGAAGGAACGGAAGGAACACAACAAAGATGAAAAAATTCGCGGAGCGTTGAAAACTTTTTTCTTTCGGGATTTCCAATGAATGGAGAATGCAAAGCAAGTGTGAACGTTTTCCAAGGATTTCTGTAGGACTTTTTCCAGGAGCGCAGTCACGGGGGGCTTGGGGGGTTCAAATCCCTGCGATATTTATGGACGATATTTTTATCGAATAAGTAAAAATATCCAGGAGCGTAGTCAAAGGGAGGGAGGGGGGGGAGGGGGGTTACAACCCCTGCGAAATTTGAGAAAACATATTTTTGAAAATGATGAGTGATTTATATATTACGTTCAAGCGTATTTGGTAAAAATTTCTATTCTTCAAAATTTGACAGCAGTTTTGACTATTTTGTGACATTCTTGAAAATTTTTTGTTATATTCTATATTTTTTTTTATTCAATATTTTGAACAATTAACAAATGTATAATATAATTATACATATAATATAAAAAATATGAATACAACAATTCATTAGTATTTTAGATAATTCAGGAATGTTTTTTCAAATAATTTCTAAGTATTTGGTATACCCCTGAGAACTCCACCGTGACGCTATATTATATATTTGTTTTTTAAAATTCTGGTAAATTGTTAGAGATTCTATTTTATTCTTTATGATTTCGAAAATTCGTGAGGAATTATTAATGACCTTGACCTCAAAAAATGATACATTCTCTAAAAATGCAACATAAATGAAAATCAGACGGAATTTTTCGAAATCCTTCGGGAATTTCAACACTCGAGAATTTTTTTTAAATCTTTCATTCGAATTTTCAAATTTGAGAAGTACGAAATTTACCTGTGCTTACTTTTTAACCTTTTTTTTTCAATTTTTTAAGTACAATTTTTACCAGTTTTTGGATTCAAATAAAACAGTTTTCTATTTTTCACACAATTTCTGAAGATTTCGGAATTTCAAAATTAAAATACCATTAAATTCAAGCTCTAGAAATTTCTGGAATATATTTACAAAATCTTGAGAAATTTCTAAATTCTCGAAACTTCTCATAAATTTCGTTTATTCAATTTTGACCCAAAACGACTAACAGAAATACATAATTTTCAACGTCTCTATGCAATAACCGGTTGCGCGCTGTAGAAATCTAATAATGCGCAACAGCTTGTTGCATCGAGCCGTTTAATTGTGTATTATCACCAATGATTTAATTCTAAATGTGAATTCTTTTATTGATATATGTAGAAAAATTGAACTTGAACGTCCCTTTTATATGAAACCCCCCCCCCCCCCCCCCTCCCCCTCCCTGCCTACGAAATTTTATTAATTGAAATAACACATTAAAAATTTTTCCGTGCAAATAAATTGCACCGAAATAATATTCTAATTAATTCTTTTGGCGAATAACTCCTCGCAAAAGTTCATCAATCTTGATGATTCGAAAAGTCACTTTAAATTGCAAATAAACTGCATCTAAATAATACTTTAATGTATCCTTTTGGCAAATTCCGATGGAATAAATCACCTCTTCTTTGAGCGCCTTCATATTTTCCTCTTGGACTGTAATTTCATTGCGAAGCGTCTGTATATCTCTCTCGTACATTTCCCACTTTGTTTGGTATCTTTCTAGCCATTGAATCGCCTGCTTTTTTTTCGTCTGCGGGAGAACGAAACAAGAAGGAAAGGATTGATATTCCCTCATGGAGATATCGATAATGTCCTTAAATAAAGTACGGCTCAAAAATGTTTAGAATGAGATAAACGCGGGTTTTATGTGTTTACTTGTATTTTTCGTGGGTACTTTTGTGTTTCTTCAGGTGATTTGTTAAATTATAAGTTGAGTGGGAGACTTGACTTATTCTAACTTGTGAAATTCGAGAAAAAATGAAGAAAGAAAATGTTTTGCTCTGCTAGGAAAATGATTGAAAAATCGTCCTCAAAGTAAGAGTATCTATATTCCTGGTGATTCTAGTTTTCATAAAAACCTCATAAAAAATTGTTATACACATTTTTGTAAGGTCGGTTTCATGCAAGTTTTATAAAATTTGCATTTTTTATAAAGTGGTTTTATGAAAGTTGTATAAAAAAAAAATTTTTTTTAATGTCGAAAAAAATTTCAACATTTTTAAAAATACGCAAAAATTTTTCTAACCTTTTTTGGATCATTTTGCTAATGTATACCATTTTTCATTAGTTTATGAGGCTCTAGCTCAAATTCAAAAATTTTTTGGAGGCAGCGGGATTTGAACTTGCGACCTTTGCATCAGAAATCCGATAGTCGACTTTCTTCTCCATAAAATCTATGTCAATTTGGATGCTTATTTTCAATTTAAGTTGAAAAATCTTCAAATCTTATAAAATCATATGTTTTGAAGTTTTATAATTGCTAAAAAAAGTTACGAACATTATTTTATATTCCCTTGTGTAATAAAAACGTATCAAATATTACTATACGATGAATTTGTTATATAAAGAAAGTTTTTTTCATGAAAATATAAAATTTTTCATGAAAATCGCGAAGTATTTAAAAAATGAAGGTTTTATGAGAAAATTTGGAGGCTTTCGATTGTTTTTTATAAAAAAACAGATGAATTTTATGGAAATTTTTACAGATTTGATATAAAAATTTTTTTTACAAACTTTTTATGAAACCACTTTACAAAAATCGAAAATTTTATATAACTTTTATAGAATCGACCTAATGAAAAAACGAATTTTCATAAATAATTCATGGCCTTTATAAAAATGTTGCCTGTTTCTATAAATACAATCACTAGGGATAATATACAAGATTTTTTTGAATCTGAACTAAAAAAATGTAATAATTCGAACATATGCGAAATTTGAAGAGGTTTTGATATTAAAATTCAAATTTGTCAAACTGGACGTTCGTGAATCGGATTTTGAAAATTTGTAACTTCGAATTCGAAAGTTTGGTAACTTTAAAAATCAGAGGAATCAGATAATCGAAGATTAGAATTTACCATCTCGAAGTTGAAATCAATTTTAAACTTGATGAATGTAAAAAGTTGCATTTTGGAATTTAAAAATTGAGATTATTCAGTGCTAATTATCCTAATCATAGAATAAAATATGAGAATATTATAATATTTTCCCGTACTTTGAGGGTATGCTCCTTTAATACTGATATCATTGATGATTTGCAACCATCAGTGAAATCGATAATTTTGTCAGTATTGAATTCTCGTTGTACCGCCGATTGTTCTTTCGACGTATCGGAAAACGCGGCCGAAGTTACCTCTATTTATGTTTAACCTGAGCGGTTTCAATATCTTACCGCAACGTTTTGCCTCAGGAAACTTTCAATTTTAACCATTACGATGTTTTCGTTCTTCTCGAGGGCCAAACATTCCCTTAAACTCATGTTTTGGCGTTCCAAGGACTCCCTGCATTTTAGATAGATTTGCTCGCGCTTCGCTTTCTCCCAGGCTTTCACGTAGTTCAACTCGATCGACGTTCTTGATTCCAAATCGCGTTTTCTCATCTGAATGCGGTAAATTTATAGGGTATAAAGGGATTGGAAATGACGTTTCGGTTTCGGTCGTAGAGTTTTGAGGTTTTTTATGTTATTAATATTTATGATATGTATGAATGTTTGAGGGACTTTTTTTTAGGAATGAATCGATTCAAAACGTATTATACTAGGGTGACGCTTAATGGAAGTGGTGAAAAATTATGTCACCGTGTCGCCTCTTAATGAAAAATAGATTTAAAAAATATATATTTGGGAAAAATAGGGAGAGCTGTTTAATTTGAAATTAAAGCGTGCCTTAAAAAAAGTTTTTTTTTCCATTTCAATAATTATATAATCATGAATTTAATTATCTTAATTCATTTGGACAATTATTATTAAATAGGGGTCAATGACAAGCCTTTTGAGGACACATTTCAGCGCCCGATAATTTTCTGCTTTTAATCAAGAATCATCCGAGGTTCATGATTATGTGATTCAGGTTTAAACGAAATCAATTAAAAATTCATGGGAAAACCTAAAATCAACTTCGGAAGAATTTTTTCTAACTTAATTTGAGGTTTTTTCATGAATCGCAACTCAATTTCGTCTAAACATCTTATTCTTGATGAATTCGGTGAAAGTCAAGCTGGTCCAAAAGTCGGGCTTGGTCCAAAATTCGGGCTTGGTCCATTGTCGAGCTTTTTGATTGAGTCTGGCCCGACCAACATTTTCTTGAAGTGTGTCTTATAAAGGCTTTTACCCTCCCCCTACCCATTATTAATCTAGAATATAATTCCAAGGTCAACAAAATATTTTTCCTTAAACTAGTGTTACTACCGTAAGAATTTTTACGTGGTCGTACTATTTCCAAACTAAAAAAGACGAATAACATGCACGATCCCTATGTTATTTGAATAGGAAAAAAGAAGTACCTTGAGGCACGCTTTAATTTCAAAATGAATAGCTCTCCCTATTTTTCCTTTTTTTTACTTATTATTCGGACCAATTCAAGGTGTAGCATGTTAAGAATTTTTTTGACCCTTATTGAACGTCACCCTAATATACGAATAAATATTCTCATGTAATAAAAATTAACAAACTTTTTTCTACCCACAACCATAGTAAATTCACTTTGAACCGAAAGGATAAAATTCCAAACTCAATAGAAAACTCCTGCACTACAAAAAGATCCAACACGAGCGGACAAATGAATAAAAACCTCGTACAAGAGATGCTTAATTAACCCTCCCAGCGATACATCGAACTGTAATTACGTCGAATCAAGTTACTTAAATGACATAGAAGTCTGTATTATAATCTCCGCGGTCCGAAGTTCATGATTGGAAATGATAAATTCTTGAAAATATAATTGAAAGCCAGCGATAGATGAAAATTTTCGTGGAAAACAACAATGTTTCACCTTGACTACGTCCAAATAACGTTTGAGGCGCTGTTCTTCATTAAGAAACTCGGCAGCCTCTTTGGAGTCTACTTTTCGTAAGTCAGTCACGGAATTTTTCAATTCGTCATTTTCGCGTAATATAACGTCCTCCTTATTTCTTTCGCTGATCAGTTTTTGTACTTCTTTCGTCAGTGCATCCAGGCATCCTCGCGTGCGAACTGCTTCTTTAGCGCTCTCCATTAATCTTTCTACGTGCATGCTACAAGAAAGCTTTTACAACTCAAGATTTACGGTTCTGGATCGATTGATTCCATTACCGATAAAATAATGCACTACCCAGGCTTATCCATAATCGAATCGCTCGTTTAAAAAAATTAAAATTTCTTTTTAAGAATTAATTTGAAAATTTAAATTAATTCTGTTTAATTTTTAAAAAGTTATTGAACGAATTTCTGAACGTATAGGATTTTCAGATGAATTTACATTGAGAAAAAAGTTTTGTTAAAATTACGAAAATTATTCGAGTACAGTAAAACCTCGATTTGAGTCCTTTGAATGCAGTGAACTCTCGATATCGGTTCTTTAAAGACAGTGAATTTTCGTTTTGAGTCCTCTAAATGCAGTTATGAATATGGATTTTGTGAGAAAACAATAATTTGAGAGTAGTGAAGTTTGAGCTACTTAACTGGAGACCTAAACTCTGCTTGGGATTTGAAAAAATCCAAATCCAGAATTTATTGTCAAGTTCCAATGCTGAACAGTGAGAATGTGGAAAGTTGAATTTTTAATGCGAAAATTTGGAGGGGTGCAGAATTTAGGTTTGAAATTTCAACATTGACAAATTTTCGTATTACTTCGACTAATTCTTCGCTTGAATTTTGAATAGTCGATTTTTAACTATTTTGAAATTTGTTTGTATATTATACAAACAAATTCCAGAATCGTCAAAATCGACAATCTGAAATTCAAGCGGAGAATTTTTGGATTCTTCAATTAGAAATGTTAGTATAAAAATTTGAGGAATAAAACTTTCTAATTTTGGTGCGAGTAGTTGGAATTCGAATACAGAAATTTGAAATTCAATAATTTTAATCCACAGATCCGAATATTACGCTTATCAAATTTGAACCATCGATTGTTTGAGTCGAAACTTTGTCAAATTTCAGCGATGAACAATTAAAATTTTCCTTAAATTTAGGAATGTTGAAACTCAAGATATAATTTTTAAAATCGAGACCATAAAATTGTAGATTTCTAATACTGAATACTGAAGATGGAAAATATAGAATGTTAAATGAAAAATTTTGGAATCGTGTAGAATAAAGCATTAAAATGTCTGAATATAGTTTTTTTTTCATCATTTTGATTGTTTGTATTCATAAAAACGAAGAACATTTGATTGTTAGATACAAAATGCGAAATAATGAATGAAAAATTGTAAAATTATGAATGCTGTAGTCTTTGAGTTCATCTCTCTATAATAAAAAAACGTTACTTTTTTCTGCTGTTTTAGCAGATTAATATATTAAGAGTCTGCTGTATTTAAAGAACATTTATCGAGATTCTAATGTACTCGAAGGACACTTATCTAGAGTCAACTGTATTTGAAGGACATTTCTAAAGATTCGACTGTATTTTAAAGACATTTTTAAGGACTAACCTAACCTAAGTGACTGAAGTTGAGAGTTGACTGTGTTTTAAGAACTTTTATTAGTTTATCGTACTTTGAGGACTTATATCGAGAGTTGACTGTATTTAAAAGAGTCGAATCAAGAGTTTAATGTGGTTAGAGGACCAATATTTACATTGGACTGTATTTGACGGACTTGTATTGAGAGTTTACTGTACCTTAGTGACTGAAGTTGAGAGTTGACTGTATTTAAAGGACTTATATCAAGAGTTTACTGTTAATTCGTAAGTTTACTGTCTTTGGAAGACATTCAGTCCTTTGTATACTATAACATTATAACTCTTGATTTTGTGACCCCCCGAATACAGTAAACTCTCGATTCACGTCTTTCATACAATCAAATTCCTTGCATAAAGTGAAACCCCAATTTTAGTCCTCCAAATATGATAAAACATCGGTTGCAGTCATCGCACAATCATCCAAATTCGAATCGCATGCCCTCCCACGTCAGTAATTATCGATCGTCATTTTTTTCCCAAAATTCCCATGACCGCTTTGCATCCGCAATATTTGATATTCGACATCGATCAGTGAAGACAATGACACGTCAACTGAGCTCCATTGTTCTTCTAGGCCCCTCTTTGAAATTCGGGTTTCTACTTATCAAGTGGGCTACGCGGAGAATGCATTCGAGCAATCTGTACCTCATTTCCGGTGGTATGCCGTTGATATCGATGTCTGTTCGCATCGATGGCTTCTTCAGGGTGTGTTGGTATATCGCCAATGCGTCCACGGATTCCTGGTGTATTGATAACACGACAGGAATTTTCAGGCCGGAAAATTGCGATCCCGTTGTTTTCCCGTATTTTTTCATCACGGGAAACGCATTTTTACCGATCCGAGCGCGAAATGTCAACGTTTCATTGTGCGGTTTTGCGATCGGACAAAAAGATCAGGGGCGCGTTGTTTTCATCGAACATTAAAGCAGTGGAAACAACACGCATTTCATCCGGCCGCAGTAGAACGAGGCTTGATGCGGTCGGACAATTGACGGGGCATTATGCGACGTCGATATTTACGGGGCTTTGTGGGAGAGCTTTCGATTCTTGTGATTTATGGTAATGCAGGCTATTTTTGGAGGGACTTTCATTTTATTCGTGGGTATTTTTTTTTTACTTGGGTGATTTATACGGTTTAGGGGCTTTTTGAGTGGATGTGACGCTTTCTTGGACTTTTTGGACACTTGTGAAAAAAATACCGATTTCGTTTTACTTTGGATTTTGTTGGATTTCGCACTTCGATGTTCACATTGAAAATGTTATTAATGTGAAGAAAACGTTGCTTGTTTTTTAAAAACTCGAAAATCGGAAAAAAATCCTGATTTCGTTTCACTTTGGATTTTATTAGATTTCGCACTTCGATGTTCACATTGAAAATGTTATTAATGTGAAGAAAACGCTGTTTGTTTTTTAAAAATTTGAAAATCGTATGAAAAAAGGAATAATTCGTTGATTTCGTACCGAAGAAAAACGCTGGGTTGTGGGTTACTATCGGAAACGGAAACTTGGAGCAGTTTGATCTATGAGCAAGGTTCCCGTGGTAACCGCGACGCATTATGCGCACGCCACGAAACATGGGCGCGTGTTGTTAGACATTTCTGAGACGCACTAGAAACGTGTCGCCAAGATAACTTGAACAGCGTTTCCGAGCGCGCTTCAAATATCGTTTCGACGTTCTCTAGGTTTTTTGTCACGCTTTCTTGTCTTTTCCTTTGTTTGGTTGCAAGGGAGGAAATCATATTGTTATATCTGGGGTATTTTACGTTATATATGAGTCTTGAAATTAATTTTTCGGCGTTTGGTATTTGGAAAAAAAAACATACAAAAAAACATTTTAAACGTGTTATTTCCATTTTGAATGGGCATACTTCAATTATACTGTTGACTGAAATAATTTCGATCTCACTTCGAGGAAACAATTCTGATTTTAAGGGATATTATGTTGATGATATTTCGATTTAATAATATTTTCAGCCATATTAGTTCATGCGCAAGTATAGAAAATTAAACATATATACCCTAGTGATTGTAGTTTTTATAAAAACAGGCAACATTTTTATAAAATCAGTGAATTATTTATGGAAATCCGTTTTTTTATAAGGTCGATTTTATGAAAGTTATAAAATTTTCGATTTTTATAAAGTAGTTTTATAAAAACTCAAAAAAATTTTAAGTAAATAATCTTGTTGGTAATTTATAACTCAAAGACTGATAACACATCAATAAGTTGACTCTGAAAAATGACATTAATGTCATTTCACAATCAAAAAAGCACAACGTTCAGTGAAATATCGAAGAGAAAAAAGTAGACGAGCTTCAAAAAAAATCAATGTAAAAAAGTTTGGGGCAAACGAGAAAAAAACCCGTGCTCGAATAAAGGGAAGAGCTTCGGCTGCCTCGCTTTGATTAGAAAAGTTTTTTCACGCGTGGAGTTTGATCGTATTCACATGGTCTTCCTTCATATTGCTCGCGTCATTATCGTTAGATACGTGCGTATCCAATTATCGAGTTATCTGTAATCTTGTCGTTTCGATAATTCTCGTTGAACATTACACACATCGGGCTCTATTTCTATGCGGGCGTGTGCGTTCGATAATGCACGTGTAATCGCGATAATAATGTGCATGCTCGTGCTGTAACCACTAATATTTTCGTCATTGTGGTCGTGTGAAAATAGATTTCTAAGCCTGTTTTGAACAACCTTCGAAATGCGGTTTCTAACTTCATCCGTACGAGAATGTCCTTTTCTCAAATAGAATTGGCGATGAAGGGCTTTAATAATCTCCCTGTATTATGGAAAAATTTCATTCATTTCAACTCCCATTGATTCCGATTGATTCCCATAAATTCTTATTAGGTTCCATTGATTGCCATCAATTTCCAATGATTTCCTGTTAATTTTTATTCATTCCCAATAATTACTAATCATTTCGCAAATTTCAATCAAAATTTGTTGAATTCGACAAACCGAAAATTTCCAAACTCTTCTCGAAATAATTCCAATCGTTTTTTATAAATTCTTATCGGATTCTATTGAATGCCATCAAGTTCCAATGATTTCCTGTCGATTTCCATTGATTCCTAGTAATTAATTATGCATTTAGCAAATTTAAATTGAAATCTATTGAACTCGAAAAAGCGGAAATTCCCAAACTCTTGTTGACATCTCAAAAATTCCATTCCTATCAATTCCCATTGATTCCAATCGATTCCCATGAATTTTTATCAGGTTCCATTGATTGCCATCAATTTTCAATGATTTCTTGTTAATTTTCGTTTATTCCCAATAATTACTATGCATTCAGCAAATTTCACTCAAAATTTGTTGAATTCGAAAAACCGAAAATTCCCAAACTTTTCTCGGAATCCCAAAAATTTCATTTCTATCAATTCCCATTGATTCAAATCGATTCCCATGAATTCTCATTGGATTCCATTGATTGCTATCAATTTCCAATGATTTCCTGTTAATTTCCATTGGTTCCCAATAATTACTATACACAGATTCCATTGATTGTTATAAATTTCCAATGATTTCCTGTTGATTTCCATTGACTCCGGATAATTACTATATATTTCGCAAATTTCAATCAAAATTTGTTGAATTCGATAAACCGAAAATTCCCAAACTCTTCTCGAAAATTCCAAAAATTTCATTCCTATCAATTCCCATTGATTCCAATCGATTATGATAAATTCTTATCAGGTTTTATTGATTGCGATCAATTTTCAATGATTTTCTGTTGATTTCCATTGATTCCTAATTATTGCTATACATTTAGCATATTCCAATAAAAAATTTATTGAACTCGAAAAACCGAAAATTCCCAAACTCTTCTCGAAATCCCAAGAATTCCATTCCTGTTTTTTTTAAAATCCATTTATCCATTTCCTGTTGATTCCCATTGACTCCAAATAATTACTATACATTTCCCAAATTTTAATCAAATTTTGTTGAATTCGGAAAACCGAAAATTCCCAAATTCTTCTCGAAATCCCAAAAATGCCCTAAATCTTTTCGAAGAAAATTCCATGGTTTCCAAATTTCCCCATCGCCAGAATCCGAATTTCAAAGTCTTTCACATTTTTTGCAAAAACTAAAAAAAATATATATGGGTCATTCCACATCAGATTTGAAACTAAAACATTAATTTTGACGAAAATTTTTTCTCGCGTTCTTCAGATGGAAATATTCGATACGTATTTTTTTATTTTGATGTATTTTTTTCATTTTCGTATTTTTTTCATTTTCGACTTACAATCATTTGAACTTTTGAAGTTTGGATAATCGAGCATTTTTCAATTACTCGTAACTCGTAAAATATTCAATGTAGGTGAGAATTTCCAGAGTGATAAAAGTTTGTTGTTTGTATGAGCTTATCGGAAAAAAATTTTTAGAGAATAGACTGAGCTGCGAAATTTGGCATTTGCGCGTAAGCGCTTTTCGTGCGGCGATCGCGGCTGCGCCCTCGTCGCGGTTTTGCGAAGTAGGGGCGAGGGCGGTGTCGCCCCTCCGTCGTCGGCTCGGAAATCAGCCCTCCGAGCTCCCTCTGTCTCACCCCCTGGTGCTGCTACCTCACCCTCGCGTCGTACGTGCCACCCGGTGTGCCCGATCCTCGCTCCGCAGTCGACGCAAAGTCACCCTCTCACACGGTTCGCGTTCCTGCCCTTCGAGCACCCCTTAAGACCGCGTGTGGCGCCCTTTTTCGCTTTCTCTACCCTCCCCCCCGGTGGAAAAAAGCTTCGGAAAAAGTGCGCCCCCCCCACAAAAGTCACGGAGACGAGCATCTTCTCAGCCGCGTCCGGGAAACCGGTAAGTTCTTGATGAGCACAGTCTCAAGAACCTCCCGCGTAATCTCCGGGAATGATGTCAATGATTTCCGCCTTTATTCCTCGAGCACCATCCAAACCCCAGGCGTTATTGTCGGGGTGGTTTTCACCCCCGAGATAAATAGTTTACTTAGCGCTGACACTACTTTTTCGCCCCGTCGCACTCGTCGAAAACGACGTTTTTCCGCTTCTTTTGTCTTGGCGAATCATCGTTGACTCTTTGGAAAAAAAAGGGGAGTTTTGGTTCGAGTTTGAGAAACGTCGTTATCAAGTTTGGAAAGAAAGGGGGCGAAAAGGAAGCAATTACGTGGGGCGATCGATGCGGGACTTATTTTTGCTTGGGATAAATTTGGCATTCTTCGAGTGTTGGGACGCTCGATAATCGGGTTATAGGAGGAAATAAACTTTTTGGGCAGTTATTCTGGGGATGACGTTGAACTCCGGGGTTTTGGGTTTTATGGCGGAGGTTTCATTGGTAATGTCATTTCTTGGGTCATTTGGGGTTTTATTTTGTCTCATTTGGAGGGTATTTTCGTGTCGTTGGGAATTTAGTGATTGGAATGTTTTTGTTGCTGGAATACGGAAGAGGACAGTTTTTTTTTGAGTGATGAGATGAATGTTTTTTTGTTTACGAGCCCAGTTTCGATGTGATGGGAGTAGTTTACCTAGGAAAGTGAACACACTTTGAAAATTTTGAAAAATTACGAAAACTATCGTAATTTCAAAAATTTGCGAGAGTGTTGAAGTTTCGAAAAGTTTGAATTTTAAAAATTTGGGTAACTTAAATTTTCGTGAAGTTTGAATTTTTCAAATTTGGGAGATTGTTTTCAAAAAGTTTTAATTTCGAAAATTTACATAAGTTACTAATTCTCAAAAATCCCGAAAATTTTTAATGAAATTTTCGAGGATTCAAACTTTTCGAAAATTCAACAGTCTCCCAAATTTTCAAAATTCGAACTTTTCGAAACTTTAACAGTCTCCCAAGTTTTTAAAATTACGATAATTCCCGAAATTTACAATTTTCAAAGTGTGTTCGAACTCTCCTGGGTATACTACTGATGGGGTTTTGATTTTATGGAATTTGAATCGCGTTTTTATGTTTTGACCTATTGGAATGTGTTTGCTGGGTTTATGGGACAGGATTGGGATGGACTGGTATGGTTTCGTGAGGGTCGTTTTGGTTTTAGAGGGGTTTCGATAGTCGGAGAATTGACTGTGTGGAAATTATGTAAGAAGTTGGAATTCGGGATTGGTTGAGTTTGTGAACGGTTTTGGAGTTTCGAAGGTGCTGTGATTCGAGATATTATTGTATTTTAGATTATTCTAAGAATTATTTGACTTATGCAGGCTTTGAATGATTGGAATTCAGTGCATTTATCAGTGTTTATTGAATTTATCGTATTCGAATTGTTGTGATTATTCCGAAATATCTTTTTAAACGTATTTGGATACTTTCGATATTCATAGATTTTTTCCGATTCAGTGAATTCTCTGTACTTCTTAAATTCAGCGCATTTACATATGATTACAAGATTCTTGTCAACTTTTATGACTTTTTCTACATTGCTGAGATTTTGAGTTATTTTTGGAATTTTTTTTAATTTGATGGTTTTCTTTCCTTGCGAAAATTCCTTGTCATTTTAAACCTTACGAGAATTTCGTGAAAGCAATGTTGACAAAGTGATTTTCGAATTTTATGAGTTTAGTTACCATGTTCGCAGAATTTTTGGGATTTTGAAAATTTCGAAATTTTTGATTTAATACGATCACTTGATGTACTATAAATGATCAAGTTCAAAATTGCAATTAATATCGAAGCATGGATCTCATGAAAACCTCATAAGAAAATGCAATTAAATGATAATAATCGGATATTATGAACAATTACGAGTATCTCGATTTTGAAATTTGATGTGATTTGGAAAGCTTCTGAGTTTCGAAAATTTCAACTTATTCAAATCATCAAAATTATTGTACCGCATAATTATATCAGTCGTTAAAATTTTTTGACGCCCCAAAAGTATAGAATCGAAATTTTTCATTTTTGGAGTTAGTAATGATTGTAATGTTTGCTTGAAAACTTGTAAGTTCAAAGATTGAAAATGCAAAAATTCAAACTCTGGAATGTTCATTCTGGAATTTGTAAAAGTTTTATCTCTTTATTGACAAATCGGATTCTATGATGAGATACTAAAATTACTAAATATAAAATTATGAAATTAAAATTAATACAATTCCATGATTACATAAAAAATTTTTGACTAAAATTGAATGTTCTTGGGATCGTAAGAATTTCGAATTTATGAGCATTCTCATTCATAAGGCTTTATAATCTGAGAATTAGAAAATTCATTTTCGAAATCGGAAAGTCGTATTCTGTGATTATACGAAAATCACTCCTTATCGAATTTGATAATTATGATGAATACGATTCTATGATTAGATTCTATGTTTGTATACGAAAATTTTCAACGAAAATTAAATCATCTTGGGAATTTACAAATTTCGAAGTTATAGACATTCTCATTTCTAAGGCTGGTTATCTGAGAAATTCGCGATTCAAATTGAAAAATGATAAAATTTTATAAACGGTTTCCAAAGACATGAAATTCTGTTTCAGAAATAAAAAAGTACATACGAAATTTAAAAATTTTACGTATTGTTATACACATAACTCAAAAATTCTACGATTCTGATTGAAAATTTCGCATTATTTCTCTAGTTAAAAAAAAAAAAAAACCTCGATTTTAACAGATTAAAACATTCCAACTGCAGAATTACAAATTTTTACTTTTGAAGTTTGACCATATTCTCTCAAAAGTTCGGAAATACGAATTGATATTAATAACTAACTTGGGGAAGGGGGGGGGGGGAGGGATTGAACACGTAGCCTAATTTTCGTGGATTCTCAAAATTTTCTGAAATTCCCGATTCAATCGTTTTCAATAATCGGTGCATTTGGTAATTTCCGCAACGTCCCCGCTGGATTTGCTATGATGACACATCGCGTCCGCCGTGACATCGATATTCATTTGGCAATTCGCGTCGATAAGCACATTCAATTTTAATGCTCACGAATCACGCGCGTCGTGCTATAAATAACAACAAACGCGAACGAAATAAGATGAATGCGAGTGATTGTAATTTGTTTGCCCAGCAATGTTCACGTTCACGATGGAACAATGGAAGTTCGCGTTTGAATTCATAACGGGGCGTTATTTAACGAAGGTGGAATGGAATACGTAAAGTAACGGAAAAGGGCGAGTTTAATTGATGAACTTGCATCTGTTGGCTGAATAAAAAGCTCATGCATTGCAAATAAATTCGGTTAAATTGTATTCGCTTTGTCTTATTTTGTTGGGTTAGCGTGTTTCGAGGGTTGCGCCCGTTGTGAGTGCATCGTTCCATTTATCGTGCATACAAAGGCGAAACGCTGTGACAAACAAAAAAAAGCGGAGTGAAGGAGAGAAAAATTTCTCGGCCACGCCTCGTGTATTACGACGATAATGTTTATTGAACTTTTTTTGAGGGTGATTAATTTCGAGAAAATAAGTTTTTTATTAAAATGGATGTGTTGTTGTTTTAGTGTGAGTGTGATTTTTGAGGGGGGAGAAAAGTTGAGTTTTTTGTCGTTCTCTCTGTTTTCAAGGTTATGGGATTTTGAAAAATTTTTTATATTGGTTGACTGGGTGTATTTGAAGAAATGCAGGGGGGGGGGAGGCGAGGAGTTTTTTTATGGAAAATGATTTTGAATTATGCAATACTTAGTGAAACGTTTTTTGAGTATTCTTGAGCTTTTTTTAGAGTTGAACGAACTTTTGGAAATGTTAGTAGTGTGTTAGATTGCCATAGATTACAGCTGAGTTGAAAAAATATTAGGTATTTCGTTGAATTAAAAATAATTATTGTATATTAGGAAGATTTTTAAGAATTTTACTAATGTGAGTCAATTTTACAGAATTCGAGAGAATGTTTTAGTCAGTGTCGAACCTTTTTTTGCGACTAGAGGAAAGATTATCGAGAATTTCTGTATATTGTGTTTAATTATTTCGAGACAGTGTAATTATTCAGAAGTCTTTTAATATCTCTCAGGATTTCTGGAGATCATTGAAAAATTGTCAAGGTAATTTTTAAGTCTTTGAGAATTATGAATGATTCATCAGTATTTCTAACTATGCGTCATTTCGATAATTTATGAGAAAATTAATGAATGAAAAAATGTGACATTAGTTGAGATTCGTTATAAATTCAATAGTTTAAAAATTGTTAAAATACTTAGGATATTTGCAAGTTTTTTCAGAATTTTGAGTCAACATATTTTCTATATTTTTTTGGTTTCCTAAGGATTTGAAATACTGTCAAACACGATTTTCATGTTTTTTGGAATTTCTTGGAACTGGGAATTTTTCCATAGAACTGCAAACAAATTGTAAATTTTCATAAGATCATGGCAATTATCAAAAAGCCTCGAAATTTTCAATCTCAATTCAAATTTTACAAGTTTTAGAGAATTCAAATAATTAATAACATTCTTCATTCATTCCAAAAACTTTTATACTTTGAGAAACGTTCGAAACTGACCCGATAACACATTAATTATTCATAACGAAAAGCACTCAACAAAAAGAAAGAAAAACGAAAAATATTTGATTTTGAGTAATCAATCTGTAGTTTTCTTACTTTTTCACATTAAAAATGACCTCAACATCTTGCGATTAATTTTTTTCTCTTATTTACATCCAGGAACTGCAATCCAAAATACCATTAATTGCGATACAAAGACAAATACAAGCCGAGAATTACATTGAGAATTTAAGGTGACATGCAGAAGTAACAAGATCTCCGTATCACTTGTTCCCATCGTTTGTGCAAACTCGAACCAACGAACCTTGATTAATAGCTGTTACGTCAAGCCAGCTGCGTTCACTGGAATTTACTGTAATACAGTTATATTATAAGCGTGGCCGCTGGATTACCTTTGGAGCCTTCATTATGATTTAAATTATTCACATCAAAGCTCGGTTTCTTTCAATTACGAGATGAACGGTGCTTTGGTCTCCATGTTAATCATCCCATTAATCAATGAAACATGTTATGAACTCGTTGAATAATAAAACTTTCCTGAATTTGAGCGCTTGATTTCGTCGGATTAATCGGGAATGAAATAGCTGTAATAAGATCCAGAAGTTTCATGAGTTCGAACGATTAATGTGATAGGATTATTCCGTAAATTAAGTAATAAGCGTAGAGTTCGGATATGTAACTACGTAAAAAGTTTATTTTTGATGTGTAAACATCTTTCCTTTCGCTCCTGAGGGTAATAATTTCACGTGAAATGAAATGAAATGAAATGAAATGAAGCCTCGTCCTTTGTTGACGAAGGACGACAAAGGACGAGGCAATAAATGAAAAAATCATGAAATATGGCGGAAATGACGTAAACACGAGAGGTGAAAAGTGAAAACTTTACTTTACTGTTGAAAGTTAATTTTTATCTCACTTCCATGAACTCGATTCGTTCATTTTCAATTGAAGCCCCGGTGAAATCGCGAGCCTTCGTTACTTGAGGATATTTAGAGCCGCGCGCGACTCGCCGGGTCTTAATCCCAAGGGAATTGCGAAGTTTCGTCATTAGTTTGGATCGCATTACAAGGACAAACACAATGCCCTCGACCGGCGCCGAATAGGACTTTAAAACGCCGAACTTTGATGGAGATTCGTCAATAAATCTTGGGTACGCGATACGAACGCGTCCACTTGCCATGCACCGTGCCGTTGCGGATGATATACCAGCCGCGGATGTCGTATATTTCACGCCCGCTACGCCGTTGCCAGTTTTGAAAATTAATCTCCCTGTAACGCGGTGGACGAAAATGCACTCTTTCCGCGGGAGAACTTGGGTGACGCTGATATTACAGGATGCGTCTGAATCAGAGCGCTGAAATATGGCCTTGTTACGTGGGTTCGCTCGCGTTTTTGCCGCGTCGATCCAAATATTGGGTTGTATTACTGAATTTTAATAATTCAGTAGGTGAAATAAAGGGCGTATAATTCTGCCGTATAACTTAGCAGTAGCGGATGTAGGTTTCAATCTTGGGGGGGGGGGGGGCTTTGGTTTCTTGACTTAACTTTTAAAAAAGCGAATAACGATTATTCATTAGTATAATATGAGTAAGACTTCATTTACAGATTTAGACTTACTTTACAATTCAGAGTTGGAGATTTTTTGTTAGGTCGAAATTGAAAATTTTCAATTTGGCTTCAATGATTTGATTTAATTCAGTCTAATACAAGAATGACGGAACTTTTGAATTATGATTCCAAAAAACGTGTATTTTTGGAATTTTTGAAGTTTTAGACATTTTAAAAGTTTGAAAATACTGCAGTTTCGAAGTTTAGAAGTCTGGAAATATGAAACAATATTTTTAGATTGAAAAGCTTTAGAGAAACTTTTTGAGTTCATGATGAACTACGGAAATTCCAAAAACGGAATGATTTTTTTAAGTGTAAAATTTTATAGTTTGATAACATTTATGTGTATACTTCCTTATTTTAGTATTTTGATTAATGGATTCCAGTTTCGCAATGTATAAACTTATCGATATCTCAATTTTTGTGTATTGTTATCATATTTGAAAAAAGAAGAAGGTTTGAAAAATTACACTCTCGAATTTCAGAATTTGTACCTATAATCCAGAGTCTCCGGAATTACAAGTTTTTGATTTTAGACTTTCGATTTCTGAAATTTTGAGATCCAGAGAATTTAAGTGATTTTGTTCGCTAAATTTAGAT
This sequence comes from Platygaster equestris, assembly GCA_030522785.1. Classification (NCBI taxonomy): domain Eukaryota; kingdom Metazoa; phylum Arthropoda; class Insecta; order Hymenoptera; family Platygastridae; genus Platygaster; species Platygaster equestris. The sequence continues at coordinate 2,818 of JAPYZK010002413.1, read as the reverse complement.
GATGTGAACTTCAAAATAATTTGCTAAGAAAGAGAAATTTCGCTTCATTTGGAGTTCGAATTTTGGAATGAAGATAATTTAGAATCTCGATGAATCTAATAATTTGTTGTAATATAACTTTCGATATATAATTATAATTGATATGAATTTCAAAAATTTTAAGATCAAACATATTTTAAGTTGGAAAACTTTTCAATATGTTGTCGAAGATTAGAAAATTCGGTCAAAATTGAGATTCAAAATTATATCGTAATTTTGACGATTCATATTCCCGAAAATTCTAGATTTAAATGTTTGAATCTTCAAGTCCAAACATTTCAAGGTTGAAAAAACTGGACATTTTGAAATTTTAAAACACTTTTTTGAAAACAGAGGAATTTTAAATAATCAAAAATTATGTACTTCGAGAATGCCAAATCCCCGAAATTCCATTTTACATGTGATTGTAAATATTTCGATTTTGGAAATATCAGGTATAAACAAATTTTACTTTCGGCAACCTTCGAATATTTTCGCGAACCTCGAATTTACGATTTGTGATTTTAGAATTCGAAACCTTAAAAATTTCATTTCTTAAGATTCTAGATTTACCTGTAAAATTTTCAATATTCGACTACTTTTTTCATTCGGTTTCTTTTGAATTCATTATATATATTTCATTATACTGAAACAATAAAATCTAAAACATTCATAGTTGAAGATCGCCAACTTTGAGAATTCAAAATCCGAGAAATTCCATCTTTGATTGAAATACACTCCTGGTTGCCTTAGAAATTTAGATTTTTGGGGGTTTTGGGGGGGAGGGGGCTATAGCCCCTATAGCCCCCCCTTCCCCCTGGATCCGCCACTGCTTGAGGTCGTATGTTTAGGTACTCTGGACCCAATTCGGCACAATTTTGAGCATGTTCTAATTGGTGCAACTGAAATTTCGCAGAAGATTTCAGAGCGATGTTGACCTAATATTAGGAGAATTCCAATCGTTGGAACGATAACTAAAGCACGATTTTCACGAAACCAGAAGGTAATTTGATCCACCTTTCGTAACCTCATACTATTCTCTCGCTATTCACTCAAAATTTGACAACTTCTCTTCTCGGAATTGCCATGTAAATAGCGATAAGAAATTCCATTGTACCTATTATGTAATACGAGGCTCGGCAAACATCGCTTTGAAAGACTTTGAGCGTCTCTGCCGATGCAGTTGGTACGGAAAAACAAGTGCCTCACTGACCGAATGATCGGGTTACTTGACATTGATCGAGGTCAAAGTTGCGAAACAAAATGCAGTCTACGCGTAGCTTCGGCGTGCTTTTTCCTCAGATCCCCATTTATTCGACTGGCATTGGAGCATTTCCATTTAGACGACTTTCATTGACGGCGTGAGCGTCGGGCTTAAACGCAGCTCACTGGAGTAAAACCGAGATTAACTGTAATTTCGAGGGTGATCGCGCATTCTATGAAGCATTGAGTAGCTACTATATCTCTCTAATCAGTTCCGAACTTTGCATTTGCGATTGCTTGATCGTCATTTCCTATAAGTATTGTTATTTTCGTCCATTGTCCCAAAAAACACGGAAATAGAAAAATGAGAAATTGTGAAAGAAGGGAAATTTCAGGTGGGAGAAGCCAGGCGAAGATTTAAACAAAATGAATCTTGAATGTGACCTTGGAAACTAAAGAAACAGGTGGCACAATTGACTGTGATTTGTATGTTGTTGTGGGAAATCTAGTTGAATCAACATAAGCAGCTAGTTGGTGCAACTATATTACTCTGTATTTCAATTTGCAACCGATCGCTTTTTTTTAATGTGGCGAATGCGTTTATTTCAATTACTGTTCGATCATGTGTTTTATATTGTGATACTACTCGAAAATAATCATGTCATTCTGTTTTTTTGTTACAGGTGAGTCAAGAATTACTGCACTAAGAGTAGAAAATGAGTAACTAGAATGAAGGTATTTATTTCAATTTTTATTTGCCAGACATTCTGATGAAATATTGATTATATTTGGCATTAATTTGACTGGTACATGGAAAAAAAGTTGTTATTAATAAACTACTAGCGGAAAATCGACAAATATAGTTGGATAATTTTTTTTTCCGAGTCAAATTATTTTTTTATATCCGAACCAATTTTTTGACCATCGCAAGTTTTTGCGAGAAAAAAATTCTCCAAGCCAGAAATTTTGTTTTTCTTGCAAGAGACCTGTGATTATCAAAAAATTAATTGAGATATCGAAAAAAATGAATTATATTGAAAAACACCCAACGGAAATGTGCTTTATCATTTAATAATATTTAATCAGAATATGAAATGGTCATTTTCCTTTATATTTTATTTATTAGATATCATCGAATTATAGCTTATAACCGTACGAATTGAATTTTTCCGGATCGAAATTGAAACAATTCCGGAGTACCAGGGAAAAATGTAAATTTAACCAGTCCCCAATTTCCGTGCCCATTAATAACGACGATACAGAGAAAATTTGATCAAATCACACGCAACGTCAACCGCGCTTTTGATTTACAATCCCTGCTAAGATGGCTCGTTGAATCAGCTTTACGTTCCACGTATGCAGATAACACGCAAAGTAATTTTCTCGCAGAGATATGTCCTCCCCCACATCAAAACCGCGACAATAAATATTGTTCATGATATATTCGAGCGACAGTGCTTGCTCTAGGCGGTATATTCGGCCTGTAGATAATATATTTCGTCTCTAAAAGTTGGATTTCATTTATAGACGATAAGCTGTAGACGACATAACGTGTCGATAGAAGATGTATGTTACGTTCAGACGATATATTTCGTCT
>JAPYZK010002412.1:0-14193 GCA_030522785.1 Platygaster equestris | reverse complement strand
TATTTCAATCAGTAAAATTTGACTGTCAATTAGTCAGATTTAACTATTTCGATTAGTCACTTTCAACTTGAAATATGTTGATTTTAATTATGAGAATGAGTGTAATTTGACTATTTTAATTAGTAAAATTTGACTATGAATTAGTCAGGTTTAACTATTACGATTAGTCAATTTTTACCAACACAACTAGTAACATTTAACTACAAATTAGTCAATTTTGACTATTTTAAACATTCGACTCGTTGACTATTTCATTGTTGAATTTGACTATTTCAGTGTAAAATTTAACTATTTCCAGTAGTTACGTTTGACTAATTGAATGAGTTATTTTTGACTATTTTCAGAAGTCAACTATATTTCACTAATTCAATAAGTCATTTTTAACTATTTACTAGTAATGTCTTTTCCGCTAGACCAATTAGTCAAATCTGACTATAAATTAGTCGAATTTGAGTATTTCAATTATTATTATTATATATTATTTATTATTGTATCATTATTATATATATTTTATTTATTTTATTTTTTATTTTTATTATTATTACTTAAAAAATTTTTTATCATCAAAATTGAATAAAATTATTTAATTCTAAGATTATCAAATTAAAATTTTTTAATTATTTTTATAATTTTTATAATTTTTTCATTTTATTTATATATATATTTATATTATATTCATATATTTTTTGATTTATATTTATTATTGTATATTTATTTCATCATATTATTATTATACATTATATATTATTTGACTATTTCAATAGTTATTCAATGACAAAGTATACTGTGTACATATTACAATATCCGGATTGAGGAAATGGTGCATTTTTGAATATCACTCAATGATAATGAGAGTCAAAAGCACGACAAGCCGAAGGTCCTCTGCAGAATGCGGACAAGACGAAAATTGTCTCAGGGTCGTCGGTGCAGCGAACAAGAGCGACATTCCCAGCGAGCTGCCAAGTGCCGTAACGAGATCCTAATTCGATAGCAATGATCCCTGCATAAAGCGCGCCACTCGAGAAAAGAACGTTACTCTTTCTTCGATCCAGGCCCCAGATGGAATTAAGGGGGGCACAGTTATCACCGCGATCTCCGCGAGCGGAGGTACATTTCGCAGCGCGATAACGATCTGGGATTCGCGGCCCGAAAACGTCGCACAACGTCTTGTTCCCTTCGCGACTCCCTTCGGCCGGAGGACCAGTCTGACGGGGCCTCAGCGGGGAGCTGGCCTCACGTAGCAAATTCACGACTCGCCCTTACAAAGGCCGATTACCGCACGACGATGTAGTAACACTCCCGTCATCGATCCGCGTTAAAAAAAACTGTTTTTAATTATTTGCACGATAAATATTGTGACTCGCTCGGCCGGTGAACGGAGGAAATAAAAGGCCTGGAAATAAAAAGCCCGGCCATTATGCCCCCAAAAGTCACCCTTTGCTCACGACCCTATTGCCATTCGTTACGCTCTTTTACTCCTTTTCTTCTGGGGACATGCGATATACCTTGACCGCAGAATGAAAGGGTGACTTTCCGAGGAATCGCGCGGATATCAGGCTAATGACGGGAGATCGACCCTGGCGGACTCGGGAGATACGAGACGCTGCAGTGGCGATCCGACAAGTGACGGACGACGCTGCGTCACTCGGAGTGACTTGTTAAAAGCAGATCGGCTACTTGCTGGCACGAGGTGGAGAGACAATTTTGTTGATTCAACGGAATCATGATTTCAAAATATTCATCATATTCAAGTCTGGATCGGTCAAATCCGACTAATTTCTCGTCAAACCTGGTACATTCAAAGAGGTACAACACTTGAGCGAATTAAATTTGTACTGGAAGAATGGGGAAAATGACAATAAGAGTCACAAACTTGTCGCAATGAAAGGATAAAAACCTCGGCTACCTTGCGAACCAGCTGACCCCTTCCCCTTAACAGAAATTCCGGCAACACCCTCGTTCTTCAATTCCCCAGAACCATCCAAATTTCCCATGCCCTCGAATCAATGATAGAATCATCTCAATGATACAACGTGAATTATTCAGATAGGTTTTTAATATCTCCTTTTCCGAAAATCCGTTCGCTTCTTTTATATTCAGAAGATGAAATCCGAAAATCAATTCTTCATGCACGCACAATTGCCGAAATCTCACGGCGTCCCATCCGTCATCATTTTTCCTTGGTCTTACGTCGTTCAAAGGACAAGAGCAGGACAGTGTAAGACAGTCGTCAGGGTGGTCGAGAACGCCGGGTTATCGTATATACCACGGATCATTAGCCCGAGGGTGGGAAGGGCACGAGGTGACAGTATCCCAGGCGAGCTAAGATTAATCACTACGTCCCCGGTGTGACAATATCGAGCAGCCCATGTACGACAGTTTGCGACGATCCGTGATAAGCTATCAAATACGGCTTGCTGAACTCTGACCCGACTACCATTTGAAAAATCGAGAACAAGCTTTCCATAGAAGATCACTATTCGAATCACATAATATGTACCAGCTGCATCCCGAGGACTTGGCCCGCCATCCAAGACCATATCGGTAGCACAGCAATAATATGTTCATAATATCTAGACCGTCTTAGTTTACACAATAAAACAAATTCAGAAATATTTTTGAGGAAATCCAAGAACCTGTTCGAAATACATGTAACAATACCGAAATGAAGTTTGTTCGCCAAGTTTCACGAAATATAATATCTGAATAGCCGAAAAAAAGTTTTCATGACCGCAGAAAAATTGCGACAAAAAAAAACTTTCCACGAGGGCTCGAGAAATATCAGGCATCATTTAATTTGTAAATATGAGCCAATAAAATTTTTTGCACAGCATATACATCACGTCCGAGTCACAACACATTTGAATTACTATAATAATGTCGCCGCCGAGCGTCATGAGAGTTATTCGAAAGTACTTTGCATTGATACTGTACCAGTTTCTCGAGACAAGTCAGAACAGAAAATCGAATCAAATCTGGTTTAAGGCGGTGTATTGTAAAATTATGCGTCTCCGATAAAAAGGGTTTGGTCAATTTTACCGTGTGCGAACCAGTCGTAAAATTTAGGGATACGGCCTAGGCAGTGCGCCTAATGGGAGAACGAGTATTTCGGGTATGAAAATGAGTCCCTAAGCTCTCGAAAAAATTGCTTGGGTTGGAAAAAATGAAGTATCATTCATAGTTCATATAGGGTGTCCATAAGTGTGTATCGTTCGTGTCTGCAATAAAGAGGATAAAAAAGCCCTCTCGATGATACTTCGGTTTTCTCATTGTTATGTCTATATCAAGAGGATCTCAATATTATTGTCAGATTCCGTCGCGACTTGTTGCCTTTTCCAAACGTAATTTCCAACTTGTATGAGAAAACAAGGAATATTTACTGTAAGATGTGTCGTTTTTTTTTCGTGATAATGTGAAGAAACTTGACACCTAAAATGGATTTCACAGGGAACAACAAACAACAAATTTCTGGATCCCCGTTTGAACCAGAAGAAGTGAAAGTTGAAATACTCGGCCCAACGGGAACAAACCGAGCACCCAGTAGCTCTGAACAGCAGGCTGCGTGGCGTGAAATCAATGTTTCGTGAGCGTGGATAACGCAACAGACCACCATATACACCGTTACCAATGTACATCTTGATTTAGTAGGTCTAGCGAGTGAGTGCATGGCCGTTCGTAGGCTGGCAACTTCAAGGGAAGCTGTTTGGCTGGTTGTATGTTGGGCTGCCTCGTTAGCCGGCCTGCCAAGTAGGATCTGAGTAACTCGCAATAAGCGAGACAGAGAATGCAAAGAAAGACGCTCGCGCAGGGATTGTTTGATAAAGCAATTCTGTTAAAGTGCCAAGCTGAGCACTTGATAAATCAACCAGTAAATTAAATGTACACGAGAAGAGTTCGCGTTTTTTTATACAACACTTTTATTTTCGAATGATATAAGTGGTTTGAGACGTTACATGGATTTTAGGGTTATGTGCATGACTTCAGTGCGCGTAAATATGTTTTAGGTAAAGGAAGATTGTATATTACAATCTTAGAATATAAATGACACGGAATCATCGAAAATAATCAGCAGGATTTCAGAAAGACTACCAAATATCTTGGAAATCGATGAAATTGATCAAATTTATTCACCTGAATGTCGAAGGATTCCCAAAATAAAAATAATACAAGAACTTTCTAGAATTCCTTAAAAAATGGGAACGAGTCGACAAAAAGTGTACAAAATAACAGAAAATTGCAGCCATCGCGTCTTATCACTATATCTCATCATCTCACTAATGAAACAAACGATTATACCATGTACCCGTAGAAAAAAAGGTACTCTAAAACATAAAATACCCAACAGAGACCGTAAACATCAGCCTAAAACATATGCAACAACATATGTACAAGGAATTGTAGGAGAATAGCCTCTCAACCCTCGAATCAAGCTGGCCAAGGTAAAAACAAAAGTCTTCGGCATAGGTCGCCGACCACCCCGCAGGCTGCGAATAATTCACACAGCTCCCAAAGCCGGAAGTGGCGCGCGATATTCGCTCGAACGTTCGATCAAGTCCCACGGTGGAAACTGCGGGAGATCGCGCTCGGTGGGATTCACGTCCCTCTCATACGCACGCTCGGAAATAAATCTTTAGCGGGGTGCGCGATTAGTCGGGGTGGGAGCCGCTCGGAATGATCATTGCCGGCACGAGGACTTTGCCGAGGAAATTATTAGCAGCCTCTGATTGGAGCTACTTGTCGGCGAAGAGGGTCCTAATGTACTAACGAGACGTGCCGGCCGAAAAGATTTACGCGCTACCAGTATCGCTTTCAGCCCATCATGCCGACTCTGAATGCTACACTTTCGCTGCGCGCCTCTATCATTCACGGCCAGCTCTAATCCAATCGAGCTCGTCTTTTCTCGTGCACTCAATTTGCTTTTATTCCAAAATCGTTGACCCTGCGGCCTGCGCCCGGGGCAAGGGTTAACAAGCCGCCAACTTTTGATTTCTCGAATGAAACGCTTTTTCGTGTTGATTCTACAGAGCTAAGCCGAGGCCGATGATGGAATAAAATATCAGAGGGTGGTTGTTCCCCATGATGATGGACCGACTATCTCATGGTGGAAGAGCATTACGACACCGTAACGTGTGGCGAGTTCATTTTGCGCGAAGGGTGCCTCTCCCGCCGTACGTATCTGTTGCCGAATATGTTTCAGCTGCGGCATATGCCGCACCTTCACTCGCTAGCTCGGTCCCTAGCTCGACTCGGCTAATCCGATTTATTATATATCGCGATTTTATCGGGATATTGATACGGTGGCGCTGTGCGTCGCCGTATCAAAGGAGAGGGGATCGTGGGGAGCCAAAGATGAAAGTTGATAAGCATTTCTCACCCTTTTCTCTTCAGAATCAGTGAAAATCTGTGTGAATCATTTTTCTCAACCTGATTCTTTACTGCGAATCAGTCACAAGTTTTCTCGTTGTTTCGGGTTTACGTTGACTGGTGAATATTCGATATGGTATTGTATTTGAATTTTATCTTCAAACTTACTACTAAGCTTATTTTATGTTTTTAACATAATCAAGTTGAACTTATTTGCATCCTCGGATTACTTGAATTGGATTGACTTCGTAGAATGCTACTCGAAGTTAGTAAAATCTGACGAAGGGGGAAGTAAAATATGTGAATAATATAAAATGGTAGACGTAAATTCAACAACATTTCGCTTCTATCTAAAAAGTAAGACGATGAAGATGTAGTGATAAATTCGTGGAACGCTCGAAGAAACGCGACTCGAGATTTGACGTGTAAATGTCAATCACAGACGAGACGTATATTTACGACAATTTCATTCGACTCCTCCTGCTTCGGCTTTTCCCACCCTCTACGGAGACCCCAAAACACACCCCGACTTGCCCCCCCGCGTTCTGGTGTTGACTAAATAATGGCCCGGGGGAGGTGCGCCGTGTCAACTGCCTTGACAGTGCGACGTTTCCTGCGTATGCCTACGTACATATGCGTTCGGTTTCAGGGGCAAAATTCGATTCCGTTATAGCGACTAAACGACTCGTGTCCTGCAACGAGGCGACCTCCCTTTCACCCTTCGCCCTATGTGGTCTGCCGTAATTGAAAAACAAAGATTTCAACGAGCCAAAGTAAGAGAAGAGGGGGATTCTACAGCAACGGCAATTCCCTGATCTGTTATGCGGATAAATCCTATGGGAATAACGATATTGTACGTCTAAATCTCGCCCCCTCAGCATTTTATTGCGTTCCTTATTGACCTCCAGATGATGTCTAAAATGTTGTACACATGAATACATTCTACGGCAAAAAATCAATCCCTCACACTCGATATACTAGAAATCAGCGAGAGGATTGACGGATCGCCCCGGGAAAGGCAAAAAACACGGCGGTTCATCGTCGCCTTTCGTCGCAATCGATGAACGGCTTCGGCTCTCCATTGTTTCGCTGACGCTGCTTGACCCGCATCGCCGAATCGCCCATTTTTTCCCACCCCCGAACGGGGGGATAAAACCCGCCGATAATTATTGTCGCTCATTTAGCCGCCGTTTCGAGGGCGGAAGGCGAAAACTTGCCGAAGCTTTTTTCCCGGGGCTCAGCGTTTTTCCGCCTTTTCACCTTGCATTGAAACGCCGCCGCTGACAAGGGGGCCGAATAAACACTTGTAGATTTGGCGCACGTTACCAGCGAATGGCCGAATAATTGGTGAGTTTCACGAATCGAGTTGCAGGCGCGGGGCTTGGTCCAGAGGCACCGGACTCTCAATACACCCGATCTCACGCCCTCTCCTTTTTGATTCACACGTCTCTCTCGCTTACACGCTCGCACCGAGCACATCGTACTGAATGCCAACATGATTGGCACCTCGTGCCTGGACACGACTGGAATTCCTGATTTCGCATTAACAATCGAGCTCCTCGCTGTTTATTTTAGAACGCGGACGTACGATATGTCCCCGGTTTTCGTGACACGTGCAAAGTTTTTTCCGCGACACCCTGACGCTTTTTTTCGTCACGTCGCGCACGTTTTTTTGTGGCTATCGATAATGTTCGCCGTTGCATGTGTTTTCCGAGTGTTTTACGGAGGCAAAGAAGTGAGGGATTGGAGGGTTTTATGGGGAAAGAGCGCTGTGCGATCAGAGTAGGGTCTAAACAAAGTTTGGTACAGTCAAATGAAAAATTTCTTGTGTCCCATTTTTACCGAACGTTTATTTGGCTGTACCAAATCGACTTTTGTGTGTACTGGAGCTAAAGAGGTGGTGAGTTTCGCGACATCGTATTATGACATGGGGATGAAGAGTTTGCCAATCATGGCCGATTCCGTTAATAAGCCAAGTCTCATAGAATCTAAACCCCGTAACGCCAACAAATTTTTTCCCGTCCCAATAAAATCGATAACATCGCATCCCCTATTCACATACATTTTCGTAAAGTGTACGAACACATGTTTAATCGTCAATTTGATTGAGGACCATAAATTTGATCGCAGCAGAATGTTGTACGTACGAACATCTTCATAATTACACGATGACTCACTAATTAGAGAGTGCCAGCGGCACTGCGCAAGCCGGCTGCAATAGATGTTAATTAATTAGAGCTATTTCGCATGAGTGCAGCGAGAGCGTCTAGCCGAGTGCCTTGGCGCAACGTTTTTAAGTGCTGATTTGCAACCAAGCACATTGCTACAAGAAAAAGATGCACAGATTTTTTTTCTTCGAAGGGTCACGAATCTTATACGCTCACCGGTCACAATAGCACTAGACACAGAAAAAGTTACACTCTGAGACAGTTTTCTTCAAAGTATACATCGTCTAATTTCGCACGAGGTGAGTGTTGGACCAAAATGACGAATGATCAGTTCATCGTCTGATCATCGAATCATTCTCGAATCATGATAAAATTTCTCAAATAAGCCGGCGCCAAAGTAAAGATTACGCAATACCTTGGAGATGGAATTCTCATTTGCCAAGACGCAAAACGGCTTTTCATAGACCTCCATCCTCCCTTAACGAGGTATTTTGAACTCTTTTAGGGCGCCGAGCGCTGCGTTGCTGCACGAGCATTAACTCGAGCGTGTACAGAGGGTGTCAGAAGTAACTGTTCCAACTGTTGAAGACGCGAAATCCACGCAAAACGCTTCAGCATCAAAGGCACACTTTTACAAAATGAAGATCAAGGCGCGATTCACGCGGAGCAAGGGTGAAAAAAAAGCCACCTCGATGCTCTATTCAGAAATAGCTGATACGTTAAATGAAAAAGTTGATTCCTTTGAGACGAAAGCGACGTAATTGACACTTGGAAGGTTTCTTTCGATGTTACGAATTGACACGGCGCATTTCACGCTTTGCGTTCGAAAAGAGTTTAGAATTAGTCATAATTAGTGATTTCTTTAATTACATTCATGAGGACGGGAGTAGGGGTTCAAGGAAAACGTTGCGACGTCTCGAGAAATTGAAACTCGTCGGTCGATCATTTTTTATCTACCCGATATACAAAAATGATTTTAGAACTGGAATCATTATAATACTACTGCTACATGAATCAGAGCAGTATGATTCGATTCTGTTCGTTTTCACACTGTTTTTTTTTTTATATTTTCAAATTTACAAATTCTTGGATTTTCTCATTTGTACAAAAGCCAAATATTGTGATAGCTCAATGGAAATGGTTGGGTTTGTTCAAGTTGTTTTTAAATATTTCCAAGGACGTAGCCAGAAATTTTGTTCGGGGAGGGCTGAAGTGATTTTTACTTGAAATGAATTCACAAAATGCAAGAAGGATAGTTTTATCAGAGAATTATGAAAATTTCTTGAATTCTCAGGATTTTCAAGACTTATTGGAATCTTACGAATATCCATAATTCATTAAATTGTTAAAATTGTCGAAAGTCTCTCGACTTTTGAAATTCTTGAATTGTTTTAAACTTTGAAGATTCGAAAAATTGTTGAAAATCTTGAAATGTTCAAAATGTTCGAAATTATCGAGTTTCTCAAAGTTTCAGAAATTCGTAAACTTTTCGGAATTTCAATTATTATGGAAGTATTGTAAATTTTGAGAAATTTGAAAACTTTTCCAAATCTCTGGAATTTCCAAAATTTTCGAAATTCCGAAAATTTTGAAAATTCGGAAAAGTTTGAAAAATTTCGAGATTCTCTAAAGTTTAAAATGTATCAAAATGGTCGAAAATCTTAAGATATGTTGACAATGTTAAATAAAGGTTTCTTGAAATTTAAGAAATTTGTAAAATTTTCGAGATTTGAAGAATTATAAAAACTGCCTCAATTCTCAAGATTTAAGAAACTTGTTTAAATCTCTGAAATTTATAAAATTTCTAGGATTCTGAAAATTTTCAAAATAGTAAAAAATGTGAAGAATTCGTGAAATTTTCGTAACTTCAAGAATTATGGATATATTGTAAATTTTAAGCATTCTTGACCCTTCTACAAATCTCTGGAATTAAAGAAAATTTTAAAATTCTTAAAATTCTTAACATTCCAATAACTTCCATAATCCTCAAAATACTTTGAACTTCAACAATACTCGAAATCGTTAAAAATTTTGGAATGTATACAATATTTCAAACGATTGGATTTCTCGAAGTGTGAAGATATCGTGAAATTAACTTCAAGAATTATGGAAATATTGTAAATTTTGAGAATTCTTGACACTTCTACAAATCTCTGGAATTCACGAAAATTTTTAAATTCTTAAAATTTTTAACATTCCAATAACTTCCAAGATCCTCAAAATACTTACAACTTCAACAATTCCCGAAATCGTTAAAAATCTTGGAATGTATAAAATATTCCAAACGATTGGATTTCCCGAAGTATTAAGAATTCGTAAAATTTCCGTAATTAGAAAAATTATGAAAATATTGTTCATTTTTAAAATTTTTGAAACTTTTACAAATCTCTGAAACTCACGAAGATGTTAAAATTCTTGAAATTTTCCAAATTTCAGTAACTTCCAAAATCCTCAAAACACTTCAAACTTTGAAAATTCTCGAAATTGTTAAGAATCTTAAAATGCTGAAAATTTTCCAAATCATTGAGCGTCTCGAAATGTTAAGACTACGTAAAATTTAAGTGATTGCAAGAATTATAAAAATATTGTCAATTTTCAGAATTGTTGAAACTTTTCTAAAACTTAGAAATTTCCAAAATTTTTGAATTTACCAAAATTGCCAAACTTCTAAAAACTTGTGAAATTCTCGAAATCCTCCAAACCCTGTAAATTTCCAAAACTGTTGAAAATCTTGAAATGTTGAAAATGTTAAAATCATCAAGTTTCTCGAAAATTATGATACTCGTAAATCAGTATCGTTCAAACATTTTCAAAATATACTTTTTCGCAATCTGCTAGATTTTTTCAAATTTTCCAAAATTCCGTAGGGGGGCTTCAGTCCCCTCAGCCCCCTCCCTGGCTACGTGCTTGAATCTTCCCCCTCCCCCCCCCCCTGCTACATCTAACTAAAATACATAATATACTAGATGACCGAATGAAAAGGCCGTGAAATTTCCCCCATTTTGCGAAACAAGTGGAGTAGGCACAGTAGTACGAGTAAAGCTGCGACGCGACAAAGAACGGAGAGACCTTGGTGCGCGTCAAAGGAAGCGGCGCATCGCCTCGAGTTTTCGCTTTATCGCTCAAGTATGCCATCGCGCTTCTCGCTTCGACTGATGATTAGCAATCTGTAAGCCGATTAGAGAGAGGAGTCGGTGAATGCAAGCGACGTCTGACCTAACCCAATCGCGAGCTGTTGTCGACTCGTCGTCGTGCCTGTATGCCCTGTACGGAAGGGCGGGTGTTTCCCAGACACGTACATTCGAACCCTACATCCCTTACGCGGAACGTCCTACGGTGATCTCCTTATTAACCGCAGCCGGTAATTGCGCGGCGTACGCGATCAACGCAATTATTCCGCGCTTCGCTGCTTGCCCTATGCCGAGATTAGGTAGATTAGTCCCCGCTCGCGCTGCGAATAATTGATCGCCGAGGTCGAATTTCCTTTATCCCAGTTATCGTAATTGAAAACCTTAATTGCTATTTTCACTGACGGATTGAGGGGGATCGAAAAAGTTGACGAGCTGTTGCGCGATAGCTCGTTCATTATTTTTATCGATCCGGGGACTCGATTCGTTTATTGGGAACGAGCGAGGTGTTTCGGAGCTGACTTGTACGGCTTTTCAGAGGGATTTCGAGTTTTTCGAAAGTTGTTTCGAGGGTAAAAATTTTTCTTTTAGAAACTTTGAAAGCTGAAGATAATAATGACTGTAACTGCAGGGGTTTTCAAAATTTATGAATTTTAATAGCTTTTCAAAGTACGCGTTGGAAAAATCAAAATTCTGATGACGGGTGATTTGTTGGACAATAATTTCTTAGATACATTATGAAATAGGGACAGAAAACCGAAATGATTAACGGTTCTGTTAAGGTTTCGGTTCCTAGCAATAGATTATTGACGGTTCCAGTTCCGGTTCCGCGTTCTAGAAAAAAGAGTTGAAATCGGTTCCGGTTCCGGTTTTTATTTGCTGCATTAGAAACTATTTATTCGATACGAAAACAACTTTCTAATGTTTTTTATTGATAATCTTGCGCAAATCTTATAAGTTACATAATTATCTAATACACACATCATTCAAATCTGAGAAAGTTAAACAGTATGAAGTATGATTACTTCATCATACGTCATACTACTCGAATCTTGAATATTATAAAATTTTCAAAATTCAGAAAATTCTAAAAAAATTCAACAATATTTTAGTTTTTTCATAATTGCAAAAATTCTGGTCATTTTGTGAATATCGAAAATAATGCAAATTTCGAAAATTTCGAAGACCAAACAAATTTTCAACATTTCAAGAATTTTAAGAATTTTAAAAGTTTTTTAGAATTTCGTGGATTTTTTCATGTTTTGATACTTAGAATTACATAAATTTCGAGACTTTCGGCTATTTTGAACTGTTTTTCAATTTTGTAAATTGCGAAAAGTTGAAAAATGGAACAATTCTAGAAATTTCAAGGAGTCTTAATAATTCTAGATATTTGAACATTTCAAAAATTTTGCAAATGTTGCCACGTTTGAAAATTGTCAAAATTTTAAAAAAGGTGAGAGTTATGGACATTTTTGGAATACTGCAAATTTTGGGGATTTCAAAGATTTCGAAAATGTTGACAATTTGTAAAATTTCTAGAATAATAGGAATTTCCAAACTTGGGAAAATTGTGAACATTCGAAACATGCTACAGATTTCGTGCATTCTGGAGATTCCGAAAATGTCAAAGAAATATCCACGTTCTCAAAATTCGAAAAAACGTGTACATGTATTAGAATTTGGAAAATTTTCAAATTCAGATACTTTTAACATTGCGTGATTTTGAATAGTTAATCATAATTTTCCGGAGCTTAAAAATTCGACAATCGTTACACATCTTCGCAACAATTTTTTCGCTTCTATGTTTTACAAAAAAAAAAAAAAAATCAAAAACTAATAATGACATGAGAACAGTTGAAAATTGTTCCGGTTCCAGTTCCAGTTCAGTGAAAAATCTCAGTAACGATTCCGTTACGGTTCCGGTTCCACGTAAATAAAATCGGTTCCAGTTCCGGTTCCGGCGATCCCTGTTATAAACATTCGTTGAAGAATTTTCCATTACCGAGCTTATTCCACGAACCACGGAAACTTTTCCGGTTTCGCCCGTGAGTCCGCGATTTTCTACGGTTTCAAGCGACGGAGCCGCGTTTGATCTTCGGCCCCGACACTTGACCGAATCAAAAGACCCGGCTGTTTTGCGGTCCGCCCGATCACATATTTAATTTCGTGGGCGACACGAGAGGGCGTGGGTACATCTGTCAACGAGGTGCCGAAGCCTTGCAATTGGGGACTGCTTGAGTTATTGGAGGTTGTCAACGCTGGCCTCCGATGCCACAAACACGTGCTCCGATTTCGCGGTAAATTGTCGCCCCGAACGCTTAACCCCGCCGAGAATAGACGACGCCTTTCCATGATTTCACGAAAAAAGATCGCGCCCCATGAATAATAAAAGACAAAAATCGCCCGAAACATCGGCCCGTGATTTTTCCCCATTTTCCCCAATAGAAGCCGAAATGTCTGCGAAAAAATTAACGACCCAACTCGTTGTTTTCTTGTTTTTTCTCCCTCTTCCTGGGAAATCGATTTCACTCTGATTTCACAGTGCTGAAAGGGCTAATGGAATACTTCTGTTTGCCCGAACATGACGTTGTTTAGATAGCTAAAAGTTCCAACGTTTTAAAATAGAGGGGTACTTTTTCACTCGCGTATTACTTTTCGGGCTGAGAAAGCAAACGATTTTCGCCGACTCGAAACACGGGAGATATTGAGTTTTTCCCCTCAGCGCAATGGCAAACGTTTTTTTTTCCGGCTATAACTTTGCTTTATTGGGCAATTAACACTCCTGGGTTTGTCTCGCGCTGGCACTTTTTCTGGAGATTCCTCCCGCGCCCGGCGTGACTTACGGGGAGATAAGAGCCTTTTTTCAATTTCGCGTGACAGGGAACTGACTGCTGATAGTGCCGGCGGCAGCGAAGGCGACACTGGGACGAGATATTTCGGAATAATGAACGTGGATGGGCGCGCCACCGGATAAACTGTCTATTTATGAGATCTGCCACCTACCACGTACTTTCCCTCGTATCCCGCCGGGCTTCTTCACTTCTCCTTGTGCGATCATCAACAAATTCTACGACCGTCTGTGAAACCAATGCGTGATTTCTATTGTTATTTGATCGAGAAGTGAACTACGTTCACTGATCATACAAATAATAGATTTTTCACATTGACATGCAATAGTCAAGGAATTCGTCTCCAAACTTGAGGAACATCAATAAATTCTGGAATTCCGACGATGAAAAAAAATGCATCGACAGCAACAATTAGGGTTGCCACTTCATGGACGTTGCCTACCCGATGGACTTATTATCGGGGGGCGGGGGGGGGGGATAGAAAAAAGTTCCAGAAATATCTGGAATTTGTATATTTTTAAAATTGTGAACAAAGTTCAAATTATACAAATATTTGACATTGACAACGAACTCAAAATTTTCAATCTTTTGGAATTTTATAGATTTTTTAAAATTCGAATTTATCGAAAATTTCGAGAATATAAAAATTTCGCAAATTTTCAGAATTAGAAAACTTATCAA
>JAPYZK010002411.1:0-22135 GCA_030522785.1 Platygaster equestris | reverse complement strand
CTGAAATGAATTGCAATCGATTGGATTTCGTTTAGAGGTGTTTGGAGGTCGATTCGCAACGTTTGGAGGTTTACCGTTAATTGATAAAAAAATTTTTTTTAATTGACCATGATTCTCATTCATAGGTATCGCGCGTTTTCTTGGCAAGCCAATCAGAGAGCAAGAATTTTGTGCGATAATCGATCGACCTCCAAACTAAATGCAAAGATTAAAAATCCTTCACCTCAATAGATCCCATGATACTCAAAATTTCCTTTTGTTTTTTAATTCTATAGCAAATAATCCTACATTTATTTCAAAATATAAAGCTATATATAAGAACTATTCATGTATATATAGACCTATTTCCTCTTGAAAATCGGAGACATTTCTTAAAATTTTGTTTTTATCACCTCCCCTATTAGCAATGAATATTTACAAGAACGTTCATCAACGTTTCCGAAACATTTCTAAAGCTTTCAAATGTCTTGTTTCAAAGGTTTGTGCAAAGTGTTTGAAACGTTTTAAGAATACTTCTTAGTCGTTTCATAAACGTTGTATTTAAAACCTTTTAAACTTTTTAAATACAACGTTTCTAAAACGATTGACAATCGCTTTGAAAAAGTTATAATAAAAACGTTTCAGAAACGTTTTACCAACCTTTAAAACCGGACATTTGATAGTTTTATAAATGTTCAAGAACTGTTTCCCGTTTGCCAACTGGGCATTCACAAATTTGAAAGGAAACTAATAGATGAATTTTTAGATATTCAGATTTGAAGAAAATTCTCATTGTTTGGAAATTTTTTCAGAATTTTCTTGAATATTTTGGTTGCATGTGTAAAAGTAAAGTTTTTGGCGAATTTTTTCGAGAACAAAAAACAACGGCACAAAAAAAAATCAAACAACTGGTGGTATATGTTATGCATTACCTAGTTAGTAGTTAATATATAATCATATTACATGACAAAGTTCTGTGATCTAATTCGTTATATTGATGTTAAAAATATGCTATTACTATATATCAAGAAATCATCTCAGTTAATTCTAGTTAACATCGGTACATCACATCATTTACTGATATCAGTGATATACTGATCCATTCATATTTCGTACACATATTGATCAATTTGTATGTATTGATACATTGATATAATTGAATTACTATACAGAAGCTTCATTCATTCGTTGTCAGTAACCTTTGGTTATTTCGGAAAATTTTTAATCAGATCGAAAAATAAGATTCTGCGTTTCTCTATTTAAAGTTTTTGGAATTTTTGCATTGATGCGTCTATGTATAGATGCAGCATGACATGTTACGCTTGCTCATGTCATATAACATGACGTGTCATGTCATGTGACGGAAAAAGTCGCTTCGTCACATGACGGTCATGAGGACCGTCACATGTCCGTCATGTGACCGCATGACCGTCACGCTACATCACTAGTTGTGACAAGGGGAGATACCTATATGGCGGCGGTTGTGATCCAATTAAAGCACAGGAATTTTTAAACTTTACTATTTTCACCAATGTGCAGGTGGAAAAGTTGCATTTTAATTAAAAATATTAATCAAGTTAGTTTTAATTATAATTTTTACAGAAAATGATAATACATTACTGTAAAAACTGGTATTTACAATTGAATTTCTTAACTTTAGAATATTCACCCTCTAATTATATTATTATAAAAATTATTCATAATGTATTTTGTTAATTAAAACTTTTCAACCATAATTTTGATTAAATTTTTGCTGAAGAGTTCTTAAAAAATTAATAAGCCGGAGGTTTTAAAAAATGCTTTAGGAGCGTACACATTGAAAAAAAAGGGAACTTCTAAAATCCTCAAGATACAAAGAAATTCTAACAAGGTGATATTTTCAGAATAACTCGAATTATTCCAAGACAATAGCATTTAATTTTTCAATACTGCACTCTCGATCATCTTTACAATTGTAAAAAGTGATTCATCCAAATTTGACACATTTTTTCGCATGATGATTGTATAAAATATTGTACAGACTGCATATTGGTAATTAAATAAAAATAACGCAAACAATGGAATTCAACAAAAATAAGCATCAAGATATTGAAGTTAAAATCGATTCATTTAAAAATAATCGGGCCAAAAGGTGAAGCATCGCGCAAGCAAAAACCCCAGTATAACAACACGACTACATTTTTCAGCTTTGATCGTCCATTTTTCCCTCGCGATTAACAAACTCTCACTGAAACATAACCAACACTTAAATATCCCTGGCAAATAAAAATTCTGAGATAAAAAATTTTCCCATGTAACACAACACTAGACTGTCCTTTATGTATTAAAAAATTACAAACTATACAAAAAACGCCCCAATCACTGGCCATTTCCTACTCAGCTACAAATTTACAGACGACTATATACAACACTTCTATTGAAACATTACACCTTGGAGCCCAAACAAATTTCGTAAAACAATAAAAAAACTGCATGTTCGAAAAGAAACGTTGAAAACAAAGTAGTAATTTCCATATTTTCATTCAACTGTTTCTGAAATGCCAGATTTTCGATTTCGATTTTTAAGGTTTCAAACATTCGATTTTACAGCTTCGAAATAGTAATAATTAGACATTAAATTTTAGAAGTTCTATGTCTTTAATTTGAAAATCGAATTATAGAAAGCTTTTGATAATTTTCATTTTCGAATGTTCCAATATCAGAATTCATAAGTTTAAAAATTCCCAACTTCATTGTTAATAAAAAACATTTTTTTTTCATTTTTTCAAAAAACCGCGAGAAAATAACATTTCAATGTACTGCGTTTTTTTGTTTTAAAAAATTCCTTCGGGACTTGACTCGCCATAATTTGTGCTTTGCGCTTGGCCTTTCTCAATATACACAAAAAGAATCTTTTGAGACAATCAAATTTAAAGTAGAAAAATGATCAAGGTTACATATCCCACTGACACACACTGAAATTTCTGAAAGTTTTTTCCTGCACAAAATCCTGAAATCTTGAAGGGTCAAAATTATAATTTTTAGTTTTACGTTTATTACTGTCGTTTTGCTCTTAGTGACCACTGAACGTAAAATTCCTTTAAAAATGTTAATTATGCTACGCCAGTAATTGAGACGTTGCCTTTGTGATAAACCCACGTATCCAGCAGCTTATTTCTTGGAAGTTCCGAACTCGTAGTTTCGGGATTGAAAAAATCACATTTTGACTTTTCATTGGTCACACCACTCGCAAACATTGTTTTATTTTTCTTTTAGTGTCTTTTTTTAGGGACGATGATTTTCGTCGCACTTCTAAAGTTCGTCTCGTAGCAAAGTGTACCGGTTATTACTGGGCATGAGCTTTTTGAAAGTAGATTCCGGCGGTGTGGTCATACCCTTTCCTACTTCGTTGGATTTCGCGTCTTCCTGGGTGGGGTTGTCGGGGCCATAATGGAACTCTCGGTGGAGTTTTCCAGAGTACAAGTCTTGTAAGAAATCCTTGAGCTTTCCTGGTTTTTTGATAAGTTTGAAGTCAGGGAATAAGTACATGTGCTTGAAACTGTCAATGGCGATCAAAGGCAGGTCCGAGGTGCTTTTTCCCAAATGGTGTAGAGGGTGGGCGAATTTGTGACCGTCGGCAGTCAAGAAGAGAACGTTTTCTGGAAAATTAGAATGTTTCAATGCACATTTTTTTTTTTCAATAAGTTTATGAACTTACGTTTTTCATCCAGAAGCATCTCTTTGATAACATCCTTGTAAATTTTGACGCTGTCTTGATCATTTGGAGAATGGAAAAGTATCAAGAAAGGAAGGCCTTCTTCCGTAAGCTCCTCGGCATTTTCGAATGTAATCTCTCTCACGAGAGGGACGCACTTTTCTTGCACCCAAATATGCAATTCATCAAAGTTGCCAAAATTGCCTCTAAAAGTTTCGTCATCTTCATTCGACAAAGCTTTATCTGAACGGAAAGCGACGATTGATTGACCTGGAGGATGCATAGCTCTGCTCACATCCCTATCGTCAAAAGAAATAACATAATATAGTGATGTCCTTATATTATGTGCTCTACATTTTTTTTATTATTGCAATTTTCATTTACCCAAAGCCTGCAAGAAACTGGCAATCATCTTTCAAGTTTGTTGCAACTTTTCGGAATGTTTCGTAGTCCGGCACATTTTTTCCTTCAAAATATCCAATGATTCTTCTCTTTTTGTCATCAAGATTTGATAGCTCTTTCAAGTCCTGGAGTTCTCTTATAGGATCCTCGAGTTGATCTTGGACGTAAGTTTTGAAGGCTTCACTAGAGCGTTGACCTCTGTACTCTCTTTTGCCAATTTGTCCGTTTCGGACGATTTTCAAGGTAGGGTACTTGGTTATGTGGAACCTTGCCGCCAATGAAGCTGAAGTTAGAGAATTCATTTTAAAATTAATTTATACAATGAATTCTTGGTATCAAACATTTATGATTTTTTTAAAACCAAATTATTGGTCAGATTTACAAAGTTTGTTCAAATCATACAAAATTTAATATCTAATTTTAAATAAAACAAAAAATAACAAAAATTTGTATGGAAAACTTGAAAATTAGTAATAAAATGAGTTAGGGGTGATTCAAGCTAGAGAATTTGAAATTTATTGTCCAGTTTGTGGAAAATTTTAATTTTTCGGAGGGTTCATTTTTTGATACGAGCTTTTGAAAATAAAAATTTCAACATTTCAGTTACGAATTCGAGATTCTACAATTTTTTAAAATTCTGAATAAGTTGAAATTGATTGTCTAAATGTTAAATTTCTTCAACTTTTTCAGTTGCGTCATTGAGTTTTTTAATTTTAGAACGTTTAATACAATTAAATTAAATATGATAAAATTGATAATTAAATTCAATATGATACAATATTCAGTCTAAAATTACTTTTATTTAGATAAATGTCATTTTGTTTTTGTGTTACGTAAAAAACTCTAATTTTTCATGTGAAGTTAAAAACTTTTCCAATATTTTCCACCTCCCGTTAACTTACATTCTTTGTCGCAGTTTACTTTTCCCATAACAACTTTCCCTGTCTGATTTTTGTAGTGCTCTGTAATTTCCTCTGCCGCTTTGTCGAAAATGGGTGCTAGTAAATTACTAAATCGACACCAGTCAGCATAAAAATTTATGAAAACTAGTTCATTGGAGGCTGAAAACAAAATTTTCATTTATTAGAAACCCAGATATAAAATAATGTTCATTCAACGCTGTGTTAAAAGTGCATACTTTTCCTACTGTTGTCAATTATCGAATGCACTTTTTCCACGTTGAAGCATAAAATAAAGTACACAACTACTGTAATAATAATTTTCCAATACTTGCAAAGTTTATTATTTTTAACTTATGTGATTCTAAAACTCTGGATTGCTTCAGAAGCCTCACATCAATTCGAAAATTATTTTTCCACTAGTTGTGAAATGCATTATTATGTCAAAAATTACCCAAAGTGTGGCCAATATTTTGCTCAGTTAAATCGACAGCACCGCCAATGACTCCTTTCCATTGTGTAGTCACCTTAAATAACATTTTTTACTTAAAAAAATATCTACTGCAGAAATAATTACTATATCATTATCCCACCAACGCTTATGTTATAAATAACTGATACCGCTCAAGAAATATTTACAAATGCACATTCTTATCTCAACCTCTGTTACTCGCCGAAACAAAACAAATAATATTTATTATTCCGTTACGCAATATTTTCCGGTTATCTATCAAGAAATTAATTTTTACGAACAAAAACTCCACGAATCCCCAAAAAATGATTCAGATTGAAAACCAATAATCGCTTTGGTCTATGAAAATCACCTCTACATTTTCCGTTCATTGTTGATAAAACATAATTTACATAATTTGATCGTAAATGTCACGTCAAACACAGGTTATGTGATATTTCTTTATAAAATCGAGCGTTAAATATCCGGAGACTTGGAAGACGCGATAAATTTCGGGTAAAAATGATGACAGCCAGAAATAACGGTAAATGAGCGTTTTGCAAAGTTGAGAATTCCAAATGTCAACGAATGCTGAAGACTGTTTAGCGAAAGCGGTGCATTTATTGTGGTGTTTATTGACACGACGTTTCACTCACCAATATCCACGCGAATGCAAGCAATTTTGCCATACTCATTTTCCAAAAAAATAACATCATTTCCGGGACTATAATTAATTACAAAATTGTTTTCATCGCACAACGGCGTTACAAACACGTCGACATTTTTCACCTTTGACGTCGACCGTCGTCAACAGAAGGTTATCGATAGTATCGATACCGAACTCAGATATCGATATTCGATGTATAAATACTATCGATGTGCTAACCCGGGCTTCGCCAGCGGTCAATGCTAGTCAATAATGACCCTTATAAAAAATTCTTATGTTTATAATTGATTATATTATATTTAATAATTATTCATTGTTTTCAAGAGTTTATCTAAAATCAAAATTATTTCTCCGAAAAATCTACTTCTCATTTTTTTCGAAAATATTGATGCAAAAGTTTCTAAAAGGCTGAAAATAAACAAAAATTTGGATTCTAAAATATCTAGGAACATCTAATATTACGAGTATTTTCGGTGTATGCAGTGGAATATAATCAAGGACTCAAAATAAGTTGATATAGCTGATTCACATATCAATTTTATTCTTTACTTATTTTCGTCGGTGGAACTCCCATTTGTACACGTATAAATACATTTTTATACATTTAATTAATACATTTTGTTTCGCGAGAGGCTGAACTATAACTCATGGCAGATAATTGAAAGAAATAGTTCACGTACCTGTATCCATAAACATTCTTTTCAAGAAGTTATTTACCTATTTTAAACATCTACGATAAACGAATAGAAAGAATAGGCAAAATTTTGTTGTGGTCAAAATTTACTCTTTCACTCTAATTTATTCTTGTATCACAAAAGACACAAACTAATTGCCTATAGCTAAAGTAGTGAAGTTTTATTACAAAAAAACGTAGAAATATTTACATTCTATTTATTTACAAAACTTTATTTATCTGAAATCTTGGTCAAACAAGTTGAAAATGTTCATTCACGAGCATTTCCTCTTCTGGTTTCACTATTTCCGTTTTTTCAGTTTTCGTGTGTTCCTTATCTTTTTTCGCGGCTTTTCTCTTCTGGTTTTCGTGGGTTTTCATGTGTTTCGTGAGGTGGTCGCTTCTCATGAACCTTTTTTTGCAATTTGGACATGAAAATCGTTTTTCGCCAGTGTGGATTCGGGCGTGCCTCTAAAATGATCAAATCAATGAAAATTAGGAATGTATAAGAAAGTCGAAGTTAATAAGTCAAAGATTTGTTTATTGGAAAAACAACATATTTTTTGATACCACCGATTATTTGCAAAAATAATCACCTGTAATTCATCCGATCGTGTAAATTGTTTGCCGCAGTAAAGCCAGTCACAAACGAAAGGTCTCTCTCCCGTGTGTAATCTATTGAACAAAAAATGGAACAAGAAATTGTTTAGTATTCTAATAATTATTTCGATAGAAAATTGTATTGTTAATACCAATAAAATGTCCCGTCATGAAATCACATTCTCTACCTCAAATGCGCCTTCAGATGCGAAGTTTTCCCGTAAACTTTTCCGCACCCGACAACATGGCATACATGCTGTCTTTTTCCAACCCCCATTCTATTCACCCCATCTGTCTGGCAATTGGGGCATCGACACCTGGTGCATTTTCTCCCACTCGTGGACGAATCTTCGGTGAACATGTAATGCCTCTCCGGCGAAGACCAATGATAGGGCGACGATTGACCTTGAGATCCCGAGGAAGCTTCCGAAGGTGCGGGGGATATCGAGTAGTGGTGCATGGGGGTGACATTGCTCAATTGCCCATGCCCCAGGTGTGGTTGGGGGGTCCAAGAACCAGGGCTCATCGGGCCCAAATTATAGGTCGAGGTCACCGAGGCTTCGGGGACTTGCGCCTGGGGCGCCGCGTTTTGGAACCAGTAATTTGCTTGGGGGTGGTGGTGAAATGGGGGGTGGCTCGTCAACGAGGGATTGTAGGGTTGGTAATGCAAGCTCGAAGACGAGTAGTCCATGTGGTGGTGTTGATGCATTTGCATCGTGGTCATTCCCGACATCGGCATCGAGGGGATGCACATCTGAAACAAATCGTTTGTAATGAGAATCGCAGGTCTTGATTGAGTTTCAGCTGTGATTGAGAGGCATTGGAATGTTTTAACTTTAATAGACATCGAAAATAGCTTTAGTCGGAATAATTGTGTCTACATTGGGCAGAAAGAGCGTTTTGATTAGTTTAGTTTGTGTCCGGGTTACGTAATGATGAAGTATACATCAGAATTCTAATTTTTAATGATTGATGATTCAATAACTATGATTTTACATTATAGAATTTATAGGGTGACAAATAGATGACTTCGTCTTAAAAATAGGACAGTTCTGCATGGCAAATATACAATAATTTGTGAAAAATGAAAATAATAAAAAAAAAATGAAAAAGTTCTTTTCGAAAGCCGCTTCGGAAATTTGAAGTTCGAAAGCTGATTCACGTAAATTTGAAAATTGGAAAAGACGAAATTCTTGAAATCCGCATATTCAACTTCTTATATGAAAATTTTGAATTTAAACATTAGGAAATTATAGTATCAGAAGATAATGAAACAAAAATGTAAAAGGATAGAAAAATTCGATAAATATTTTATTTTAGATCCTATAGGACTTAAAAATCAGACTCTAGAGAATTTTAGAACTAAGATCGAAAAATTGGAAAACTCGGAAATAGAACAATAAATTGCCGTACATCATTAAATTATTCAATAATGCAGAATTCAAACTGAAAGCATCAATGAATCTTTCATTTGAAAATCTAAGAATTTTACGATAGGAATCTTGAATTTTGTTATTCGGTTATTCGAATTTGGAAGCTTCAAAGAGAAAACTTCAAATATCCTATAATTCAGAAATCGATAGTAATTTTTCAAATTGCCATACCCAATTCAATAATTCAACAATTAACAAACTGGAAAATTTCGAATTTTTTAGATTTTCGATTGCATCGAAGATTTGTCATCCGAGAAATTTGAAAAATCGAAAACTTGCAAAACTAACTCGTAATGTGTAAGTTGAGATTTTAAGCATTTATTCATACACAAAGTCCGAATTGACAATTAACACAATTATAAGATTAACAAATTGAAGACACTGGATATTCTAAATTCAGTCATTAATATTTAAAGTGCTAAAGTAATAAAAACAGGAACGTTTCAACAAATTCGCGAGTAGGACACATAGGACAAGGTCGGAAAAAGGACAGTCTTTCTATCATCGGTCCAAATTTTTGAAAATTGGATGTTAATTTTTCCGTAATTATATCGGAATAGTGTCACATTTGGCTTTAATTGCACCAGTTTAGATTTCAACTACGTTTACTTCAATAAAACTGGAATTGAGTAAATATTGTTTCATAATTGGTTTGATAGATCAAAATTACATTAGAATAAGGTCGAATCTAGATCTGGGTTGAATTTAAGTCTGAATTGTGTCGAGACAGAATCGAAAACGCGTTCGAACTATATGATCTTCGAATTTCATATCAAATGTGTATCTATTTTTTTATCACTGTACATCTAAAAAAGTGATAGATTTTTCGAAACTCTGCGTGAAATGATTTACGGAGCTTGCAATGTTTTTCGAGGAGGCTTCAATAAAAAAGATCATTAACATAAGATTGGAGAGAGCAGGATCATCATCAGTTTAACGGTTCGTCAAAAACATATATTATTCAAGTGCAGGTATTATACGTTCATACACAATATATTTCTTTTGACAGCGGGACGTTTGATGGGTAATTCGAATTGCTGAAGAAAAGACGAGGGGATGGTTGGTTGGTTTATGTAAATGGATTCACGCGATCGGACGAATATTTATCGTATTATTATGAATGTTTAGAATGGCCTTTCCTGCTTCATTGCTTTAAAATAATTAATTAATGTTTTAAGAGTTAAAGTTTCAAGAAATATAAATCAGTAGTTGCAAACCCGAGAGAAACATTATCTATGATTTTTTGAATAAGCTAAAAAATTAATTCAAAATAAAAATTTGAAACTAATTAGTGATTTGGGAATAGAACAATTATTAGTGAAGTATTTCTAGCGTCGAAGGGAATTCATCCAACGTATCTACTACCTAACAAATAAAACGTCTGAAAATAGAGAAATTTGGAAAACGTATATGAAAAGAATCAGGGTTTCCGTTAAACTTGATTTTAAATACAATTGTTTCATGAAATTTCAGGGACACAGTTTATTTTGCATAATCCGAAAAATAATGCATGCTTTTCGTGTTTTCAAAATCTATTAATTTATGTAAAATTGTGAATAGGAGAAATTTTGTGTAAGCATTCGGAGCACGTATTGCGACTTTCTCGGAATATTAATAACATTTTTAAAGTTTTTAATTTTGTTAGTTGGGAACTGAAAATTGAAAAAATGATAAAAAAAGTAGATCGTAGAAATTTTCCTCCGCGTATAGTATTGGTGTTAAATCAGAACCTCGTAACTTGTAAGAGTTGTAAGAAAATATCAAAATTGATGAAATGAAATTTTCTCCTTTTACAAGTTTATCAAAATCGTATAGGATGAAAAAGGTTTAATCCAACAATTTCAAAAGCGAGTTTAAAAAAAAAAAATCTAATTACTTCAATTGTTGTAAAAAAGCGGTTAATTTTTTCGATTTTCCTGAGTTTCAAAAAATAGACTAACTGTAATTGGATTAAAAATTTCGTTTTTCAGTCGCACCGTAAATCCAAGGAACCTTAGCTTTCGTATATTTTTTCGTAACGTGAAAAAAAGGCATGAAGCGTTTGCATTGAAAAAAGTGAAAAAATTCGATTTTGGTTGAATCTCATTTCTTTTATAATATGTAATGTGAAAAATCATGCTTAGTTCTGAAAATGTTTATTTTAGATCAAAAACTTCCCAATATTATTTGCCTGCAATTTATATTTATAATAAATGAACGATGTGTTTGATCGGGAAATCGAAAATGCGATTATTTTAACTAATAGAAAAAACAGACCAACGAGGATCAACGAAATATTACCAAAAACATCCAAACTGCCATAAAATCTATTTGAAAAATAAGCTTCATTTAAAAACTTGCAAAATTCAATGAATCTTAAAATCTATAAAATATTATCGTCTATATATTATTAATTTTATCGTCTATAAAATCTTCAAATTGATAGAATTGTTCACATAAAATACCAAAAACAATTATTTTTTCGATGTTTTATAAGTTCGAATATAACTTTTCAAAAAATCTAACAATATCACGTGAAAATTGCGGACGTAAAAAAATTGGCTAGTAAATAGCTTTCTAAACTTTTTCAGTTCTACAATTAAAAAAAACTTCTTTCCATATAAATTCCAAATAAAATTAAACTGGTCCTGGAGCCATATATTACCATTTTTTCAACTAAGTTACAGAAAAAGTAACTAGTAACTAATTCCATTTACTTTTCATCTCAA
Organism: Platygaster equestris; assembly: GCA_030522785.1. Lineage (NCBI taxonomy): Eukaryota > Metazoa > Arthropoda > Insecta > Hymenoptera > Platygastridae > Platygaster > Platygaster equestris. The sequence continues at coordinate 10,629 of JAPYZK010002411.1, read as the reverse complement.
AGAGTAACTCTTATAAGACTTAGATTCACTCATTAAAAAATGAATGACCTCGCTCTAAGCCAAATCACCCCCCTGACCCCCTCAAACTTTTCAAGACGTACAACCTCCCCCTCCCCCCTCTCCAAAAAACCACCAACACAAAATTCGAAAAAAATTCACTTTGCACCAACCTGTTGATACTGCATGACATGCGCCATCGTCACGTGCAATAATTGTATCCAGCAAGCACAATCACTCAATTACAAAATTGAAGAAAAAAAAAAAATAAACACCGCGTACGCGCATACGCCGGCGTATTTCACGGGCCCAAGAGCCGAGAGAGACGGGCCCCAAGCGTTCGTCAGATAATTGCTGGTTCTGCAATGTCGCTTCGGTTTTAATAACCCACTGGAGACAGTCGAAGAAGAGGGAGGATTCTCGGCTTTTCCCCATGGGGTGCGAAGTGGGGATATGGGGGCCCGCGCATGCGCCCCATCCCCACCCATAATCAGGCCCCATAAATCACCCTCGGCGAAACCGGACCCCGCGAACGAACCAAGAAATATAGTACCATCGGGGGCCTTTTGTGGCCATGCATCCACATGAGGCGCGCCCCGCTGTTTCCCCTTGTCCGCGTCTTGTCCGATTGCTCCTTTCGATCGTCTCGAAGGAACGCGTTTTCTGTCCCTTCCCATGGGCCTCGATCACCTCGGTCTCTTCACACCACATCAAGGCCCCGAAAATATCTAATCGCATATATATTGCTTTCGATCGTGTCAAGAGATGTAATCACACCCAGGGCCTTTGACTTGTTTATTAGACCTCTCGATTTTTATCGCGGCTGTAATTAACTGCGGCCGTCTTTTCAGGATTTTTTGAGGGAGTCGAGGGTGGATGGAGTTTTATGGCGATTTTTTTGGCCCGAGTGTAAAAAATTGTCGAATGTAAATCACAATATGTACATCACACTGCTATCACTTTCGGCATTATATGTTGGCCGAATTTCGAAAGTTCCTTCGAAAATCGCCAATTTTTGATCTGAAAATTTTCTGAATAAAATCGATCATATTACAGAATGTATGAGAATAAATTTGAAAATTATAGAGTCTAATATCTATTTAAATTTAACGTTAATCTGTGGCCAACTGCACCCAAAAACTGGGGGGAGGGGGGGAGGTGCTTTTCCATCTGCAGCGCTTTGTCGAAATACAGCTTATACCCGATTAACAATTTTCGCTTGTGGCAATATCGTGACAATGTCGCCATTGCCTCGGCCAATATTGGTAATTTCAAGATTGTGACAATACAGAAAGCGTGACCCTTTTTAAATATTGGCCCAATGTTGGCACCCGGTCGAAAAAAAAGTTCAGCCCGAAGTCGGCCCGACATCGGCGAGGGGAAAAACGATGTCGTAAAACGATGTCGGGCCGAAGTCGGCGATGAAACGTTTTTTGGGATCGGCCAATGTTCGGTTGATCGATGTCGGCCCGAAATCGTTCGCGGATGTCGGCCCGAAATCGTTCGCTGATAAACGTGTTTATCGAATCAAAATGTTAGGTTACAATTTACAACTTAATCTCATGGCTAAAAATTCTTGAAAATATAATTTCCAGCATTAAACTGATGCGAAATTATATACTCGAAAATGTTAGCCCCGAGAATAAGTTATCTCGGACAGCATTTTTTCTCCCAGGGACATCCCTCAAGGTTCCCACAAAAGTCCCAGGGTTGTCCCAGTAACATCCCGGGTTCGCGCCAGGTACGTCCAAATGTCCGTTTTTGGAACCGTTGTCTGGGCGATCCCTGGGACGATCCTGGGATGTTCCAGAAACGTCCCTAAATTTGGAAAATTTTTTTTCTCGAAAAATAGAAAAATGGGGATTAAAGCATTTCAAGCTTCTATTTCAGTTTTGCACCATTTTTGAATAAGTGAAATTTCCAAATTTTGGGACGTTTCTGGGACATCCCAGGGATCGCCCAGAGAACGGTCTCAAAACGGATGTTTGGACGTACCTAAGACGAACCCGGGATGTTACTGGGACGACCCTGGGACGTTTGTGGGAACCTTGAGGGATGTCCCTGGGATAAATAATGCTGTCCGGGTATAAATTGTAACCCAACATTGTAATTTGGATAAACTTACAAACAATCTGCAAGTTAAAAACGCGCATCCCATCACGATCGAAATGACCACATGACATTTTATTGTTTTTGTCGAATGTTAGGTTAGATTTCGGGCCGATATGCGCCGAACTTTGTCGGGGTTATGCCAGCGAGTCCGGGCATACATATACGTGCGTCCTAATATGTAGGCGCGCCTACGACGTATCATAGTTATAATTGATGGTTCTAAAAATGTTAATATGTATTCAAATTCCAAACTCGAACAAAAACACATACTCATTCCAGAAACAACGGGGGAACGCTGGATGTGAAACCTGCAAGTCATTTTTCCGCGGTGCTCATGAATACTTCCGATTTTCCACGGATGGCATATTGAGGATGATCACGTTCGATGATATGGGAGTGTTGTTTATCGTCACAACAATTTACCACACGCGGAGTGGTTAAGCGGCTTATTAGCGGGATAAGCCTCGCCACGGGGTAGAGAAAGCGAAGGCAATAAGGAAAAAGGGTTGGCTGGGCGGAACCCACTTCACCCTTAGCCCCGGGCATTATCGCAAGATTTACAGGGCCGTAGCGCAACTAAATGGATTGAAAATAAGCTGCCGCATGTGCTCGCGGTGACAGTAGCACACGCTTATTTGAAAAGGCTCGAAACATCCCACATTTGACACGCCGAAGACATTTTTCGGGAAGCCTGCATACAGCGTGTGTCACTCCGATTTGTGTATCCCTGGAGGAATTACCAGGAATATATAATGCCGGAGAAAAGAGAAGCGAGATGATGGATGGGTGTAAACTTGTCGATCGAGGGAAAAATAAGGTAATTCGTACACGTGTTTGGCACTTTCATGGGAATCAGTGATAATATTCAGGAGCACGTGGTGGGGTTTGCGGAAAATTTTGAAACATTCAGGTTTTATGATGGGGAAAATTCACATGGAATCTACACCGTAGATAAAATCGGACTTTCGAATGAATTTCGGGATTTTTCAGACCGATTTGAAATTTTTGGCGTGACAACGATTATTCCTGAATTTTCTTGGATTTGCCTTTTTGGTTTTCTGCACTTATTTTTAAACAGAGTGCTTTGTGTTTGAATTATGTAGAAAATAACACTTGTTGATGTGTAGAAAGGAAAATTTGTAAGTCGGGTTCTAGACACACAGTCGATTATTTTGCGGACATAATGTTTGAAACTGGTCAGGCCATTATATTATATGGAGATTAGTTAAAGAGCAGGAATAATAAAATGGTGGGATATATTATATACGAGGTCGTAAACGCGTTTTGATATTTCGAAACGAAATCAGGCCCATCGAGTATTCGGTCCCTTTTTCCCGAAACCAGTCACATTTCTTTGTGCGGAGGCTAATATAAAAAGGATAAAGAACCAGAGATGAACGGAATGTTATGTTTTTTGTTTTGTAATCCTTAGTGATTTGGGCAAATTTTAGGTAATACTTTTCTCGGTTTTCGGTTTCACACATTGAGAACTTTTAAACACATTGTTTTGGAAGTCATATAAAGTTTTCATTTCCCAAGATTTAAATGATTTTTTGGAAAAAGCTTATCAAAATAAGCATTTTTTATCTATTTAAAAAAATCTTTATAATTTGATGTTCATGAAATTTTCCTTCAAACGTAAAAAAATTGTATTTAGTTCAAAAATATTCGGACATCGAAAGAAAAGAAAATAATAATAATGTCAACTAAGGGGTCATTATACTTTTCTGAAATTTATTAAACATCTCAGAGACATTTTCATTCAACTACAACATTTCTCCAAACCACCCTCAGTGAATAACAGTTTTTCCAACATCACAAAAGAAACCAATGTGCTCCAAAAACTGTTCTACGTAAAATTTATGCATCCTCTGCTACAATGAGATATAATCTCTACGCGCTAAAGGTCGACTTATTCAAATGTCCAGAAAATGGACCCATAATTTCACCGGAATATCGATAGAACAGATTCTTTACAGCTTTAAAATTCTCCCCAAAAGAACAAGAATCTCCCCCTTTTCGGAAAAACTCGGGTTTTCCGGATGTTGAATTACCCGCATAAATTTCCTAATTTCGTAAAAAAGGAGGAAAGAAATGAATTCTGGGAGCGTCGACACGTACTATTTTTCCACGATTCGATACGACCATTGGGTCGGTCCTTCAAAGGGCCGCATGCCGGCTTTGGCGTTCTTCGCAATTTCATCAAAGTACCGTCATTTTTTCGAGCACTGTGAAGGCCCGATTGCATTGCGCCGTGTGACTTGCCTCTTCCATTCTTCTTTTCCTTTTGACTTTTGACCATTTCCTTGATCGCCGACGCTTTGTCCGAGGGCCGCTGTAATAATGGCCGTCAGTTTTCAATCGGTAGCGCGAAAACGTCGTCACCCAGTGAGAGGCAATGATTGCTTTACGGGCCCCTATAAACCCGCGGCTTGTACGAGCTATTCCCCAAAGCCAAAAGTGTGTTATTCTTGCCAGGTCGATTGAAAAGGCAGATTTACGGGTCTAGAAAGTACTTTCGGCATAAATCGGAAGTCGTTTATAGACTTCTGGAGTTACGTCTCCGATGCCTTTTCCTTCATTTGAATTTCGGAGAAAACTGCCTATAACTCAGGGTTCGAGGGGATTTAGGTGGGACGGAGCCAAAGTGACTTTTTTACGTATTTATAAGTTTTGTCGTTCGTTACTATTATAGCTATGGATTTATGCAAATTATTTTATCAATTTTGAAATTTTTTATATATTAATGAGTGAATTTAAATGCAAGTAGTACAGCTATGACAGTTCTGCCCTCCCACTCCTCCGCTTATTTTGTGACTAGGAGATAAATTATAGAAAATTGAAAAAAACTGTTAAATTATGAAAAATTCTCGTAAATGCCAAAATTATATAAAAATTTTGACGAAACTCAGAGAAATAAGAAATATGATGAAATCGAAAAATAAATAATTTTAAAAAATGTGGAAAACTCCAAAAATATGTTATTTTTCGAAATTTCAATAATTCTATTGGATTCTGGAAGATTTCTTACAATTTTTTGATTGTTATTGAATTAAAAAAAATTTTTTTTCTCGATTTCATCATATTTGTTTCATTTCTCAGAATTTCGTCAAATTTTTGATAATGTATGAATTTTCTAGAATTGTTTATGATTTTACAGTTTTTATTTATTATTATTAATTATAAATTTTACAGAATGCTAATGCATTTGGATGCAACGTTTGTTTCATTTTTGGATTGGAATATCCTGCGTATAAAGGACAAAACCCTGAGTTTTCACACTTGGATTATTATCGAATTTTTTAATATTATGAGTAATATTAATCTACTGCAATTTTCGAATCCACGCGGATTTTCAAATTCGAAAATATTAAAATTCTTGAATTTTTGTACAAAAATTTTTCAACCTTCAGAGTTACCTTCCACCCCTGAAACTTGAGAAATGAAATAAATATCTCAACTCCCCACGTCACATTTTTCAAAGCTCGAAACTGGTAGAAAATCAAATTATCAAGCTCCCCAGTGTTTTCCACCGAAATTAATCACCCACTACCCCGATGGGTAACAGGTTCATCAAAGCGAAGCCCTTTTCCAATTTAACGACCTCTTTGTAACAAACTACATGTCGCGTCCTACCTATCAAGGTTTTTCTCCCCTTGATACAATAAATTTATCGTTTACAGATCTCGGACGCGGTTCCTTTGTTGCTAATGGGCTTTTACCCGATCGCCACGAAGAAACAAAACTGGGCATGGAGAAACAAATGATTCGTCCGCGGGGATGATGATCGGCCGGCTTTTGAGGGACTGGTGGAGGGCCAGAGCGTGGCTAATCGGCGAAGCAATGCTCATGAATAGATGGAAACGACCCGAAAGAAGGAAAAAGCCACGGGCTATGAAATTCCAACTGCTCCATGCGTTTCTCGGAGACATTCAGGCGCGTCCGACCGATGCAAATTGGCAGGTAACCAAGTCAGGTCCAGATTTAATTCTTTTCATGGAGCGAGCGATTCCTAAGTTGACACGGGGGAGAGAAAAAAAATCGATCATTGCCCTGTCAAGTCTCGAGGCCTCGGCAGGTGGTGGGGTGGGGTGGGGTGGGTGGTGGTGGGGGGGGGGGGGGGCGGGGGGGGGGGGGGGGGGGGGGGGGGGGGGGGGGGGGGGGGGGGGGGGGGGGGGGGGGGGGGGGGGGGGGTAGATGGATGAATGTTGAAAATTGGGTTGGATGAAGGGAGAATGTGGCTTTTAAAACAATTGGGAGGAAAAAAATGATAAGACGTTGAAATAAAATCGGCTTTTTAAAAGTGGAACAGAGTATACAAATTTTGTAAGACTGTCGTTAAAAAAAGATATTTTGTCGTAAAACAATAAGAGGTATTTTAGAAAAACACCTTTTTAATAACTCGTCAAATCAATCTCGAGAAAGCCATAAAGGAGTTTACCGCTTGTTAACTTATAAATCGAACCTCTTCAAAGCACCCGAAAATGAATATGTAGCTAATTGATTTATCGTAGAGGAAATAAGTTCAAATTGCAGTGGGGATCAAAATTATTAGGATGAAATGGAACCGAAAAAAATTTACAAATTTTTATTAGCGGTCTTTTTCTTCGAAATACGTTTGCTAGGGCCTTTCCATTCGAAATTGGTTCATTTTGCACCTTTTATTCTTTAAACTAACGTAAAGATAACTTGGTATTTAATTTGTGTGTACGAAAATATGAAAATGCTTTGAAAAACTATTTTTTTTTCGGAACAATTTTGAGGTTATTTTCATTAGTGTCACAGAATAACAATTCTTTCAATAAAAATCGAATTGACTGTTATTAAGAAAAACCGAGCTTATGGCCAAATCAATTTGAAGTAGAAAGACCTCCTGTAAAAAGGTATTTTCAAACCATTCCACGAAATCAAAGGAACCGAATCGAAATTGGTTACTCGAAACCCAAGCTTTTGATTTCTTTCGATATCTTCCCTGTTCTAACATTTTTGTATCGCTTTCTGGTTAACAAAGAGAATAGAATTTTTGACCTGTAAGGATATTGCTCACATTCCGCATCGAGAAAATAATCTATACGAAATCTGAAAAAATGGCCGATATACGCGCTTAAGCTGGTCATCATGAAAAAGATAAAGCAACTTCGTTTGGATTTTTTTTTCGAATAAGGGGCCATACGTAAATGACGTTATGTGAATTTTTACTATTTTTGACACCCCCTTCCTCCCTCATCATCATTTTGTCATATCTTCATCATATTGGTAAATATTATACCTTCAACATGAATCATCAACGATCGAGCTTCCCACTCCTCCTTGGACGCTGACGTTATTCATGCATGGCCCCTAAGTGATAATGATAAGTGCAATTACGACTTATTCGAAAAATATTTCTCCATTCAGGTCGCCCATACTAGTTCCAGTGGTGGCATCACTGTAGCTGCGAATCGCGAATATTATTTGCAATTCTACCTTGAATCCTCGCGTCTACCGCTGGAGATGGCGCCAGGCATCGCTTGATAAGCGCACCGAGCGCACCCGCCGAGAGAGGGTCGCTATTAACGGGGCGGCCCGGACGAGATTCATGGCCGCGAGTAGGGGGGCGCCCGGAGAGGGTACGAAAAATGAAATAAAACAGTGCGGCAGCGGCGAAATTATAGGGAAAAGCTACGGGAGTAGTGGGAAGAGGAGACGGGGAGATTGACGAGGAGCGCGAGAGAGAGAGTAGCGGCTCGTGGTAGTGGCAAAAGAGGAACAGGTGGAGGAGGCGGCGGCGAAGGGGTGGCGCCACGGCAATTCCAGAGTCGCGTTCAACCAAGTACGCGGATAAGCCGTCGAACTTGAAGTTAGTGCAAGAGATTCAAAGAGAGTGCCAAGTCGTTTTCTCTCGCCTCGCGACGCATATCGCGCTTTTCGGCCGTCTCTTTTCCGCCCACCCTCCCGGGCCACGTGCCGCCGAAAACGCCACGTGCTCGAAATTGTCACTTTTTCGGGTCGCGATTATCTCTGATAGTGCGTTGAGGAATGTGATGAATATGTTGGGGGTGTGAGGAGGGATGAGTTGCTGTTGTGGTGGAAGAGTTTTCCGGCGGGGGGATGTTTTTTTAGGGGGAAAAGGGACGTTCGCCGGTGAATAAACAATCGATCCACGGCGTCACTTCGAGAGCGCCGGCGGCACTGCGAAAACCGCCGCGATGGAGGCGGAGATCGGTAACGGCGGGGCTCGCAGGGGCCTCAGTCCACCGGCTTCGCTCAACACGATAAACGTGAGTGCGGAGTTTGGTTTATGGGGGTTTTATGGCATTCAAGACATTTTATAGGAGAGCTTGTGGTTTTGTGAAAAGGGGAAATGGAAATTTGTTGTGGTGCGTGGTTGATTTGTAAGGTCCAGATATGTTCTTGTGGAATTCCACTGGTTACTGATTGTCAGAGAAACAGGAAAAAGTCACGTGGTCTATGGAGTAACCAATGAGAGACCAGGAATTTGACTGATTTTTTAGTGGAAAGTGCGCCACTGGGGAATTAGAGGAGTTCCGTTGGTTTTAATTCAGAGTGGATACATTTTTTGAGGTCCAACATCAAGCGCAATTTTTCGCTCAATAATTTTTTTTATGAACGAAGATTTTCAAGTTCTACAATTTCATAATGGGATATGCAAATTTTCATGATAATTTTGAGTTCCAACATTTCCATATTATATCATGTGCCATTAATAAAAACTTATATCAGCTGTATATCATGCATACCTTACCACCGTAAATTAAGAAATCGCGAAAATTAGTATGAATTACAGATAGAAAATTTTGCTAGAATTGTGATTTATGAAACTATCTAGTAATTGCACCATTTTATACGCTTTCTCGCCGGAAATGATTAATAATGCGAGTAAATGTTGTTGCTTTCTTCCGTTGCCACGATAATACCGATAAGCTTCGACACTTTAAAAATGTTTCAAACGTTTCAATTTCAGGTGAATAATAATCATCAAAAATAGCAACTCTAGCGAAAAGTCTCGTAACTTGAAACAAAATTGTCAACGCCTTTACAAAAAAACCTTAAAAAAAAATGAAAAAAAAGTCCTCTCCCTTTTCGCGACTCTAAGAAGTCTTTCAGGTCCGTGTAATTTTCGCCGACGAGTCTTTAAAATCGCCTTCAAAGTCCCGAAGGAGATCAAATTACACGCTCCTTCCCCGTACACGTTCCATAAAAAAACCTCCCTCCCCGAAATGCGCGGTAGTTAAAACCGGAAAACTTTTTCCCTCCAATTTGTTGCACGTTCTTTGGCCGGACTTACGTAAGAGGCGCAAGAGCAAGTCACACGCGCTGTCCGGCCAATATAATAAAACGCCGGTATACATTTCTGCGCTCGTTAACGCCCCTTATACATCTTTCGCTCTTCTACCTGCTCATCCAAAAACAACGATCGCGAGCCCGGGAACTAATTAGTTCATGTCAATCGACGTTGGTGGCTTATCTCTCTTTGATAATGTAACAAAGAGTGCCATTTTTTACTCTCCTTTGAGCAAATATGTTTTATGTCTTAGATAAAATAGGTGATTGAAATGAGCATATTAATGAGCAATCAACTGATTTTTCAAAGATACTGAAGTAGGAAATTAAGGGAGTTACGTCGGGGTGGAATGAAACTAACGAAAATCGAGAGTTTTGTATTTCAAAAAAAGTTTTTGTATGAAATTTATGAAATCCTCTAAAATGTCAGAATTGTTCGGAAATTCATGTTAGTTATAAGAATTTCGCGGAATAAATGCAGAATTGCCGAATTTTGAACACTAATTTCGCGTAATTCAGTAGTTTTCCAGTTTTGCAGTTTCGAAAACTTTAGAATTTTTTCTTTACGAAAAGCCAAAAGATTAAAGGTCAAATTTAAATTTACTAAGTCACAAAATTGAATAGCTTCATCAAAATTGTAATTCTGATGGAATCGTGTAACAAGTAAATGTGAATTCTGCAATTTCGAGATTAGAAATTAAAAAAGTTATTCCTTCCAAAAATAGTATAAAAGAATTCTCTCCTATTATTTCAGCGACGATTCTCCGACTTTTACCACGAAAAAAAATATACACATGATCCAAAAGAATAGTATAACAGAATTTACCGAATTTTCATGAAATTACTGAACAGTGAACATAATTCCATTGCTTTTTTTCGTCCCCTCAAAACATTTTTACATTGGCACAGTCTTGAATTCCGAAAAAACATCGATGTCCGCAAAAAAACATCTATATGTATAGGTAAGTATCGATTAGAATCGATAGCTCTAAAATTCTTAAATAAAAAACAATCGATAGATTCGTATATACATATACGAATACGTAATATACATGTATAATACAAATACATAATCTTCCTTATCATTATGCACTTTTTGCTGAATGATTATTACGTTTCGATCAAAAAGAATTATATATTTTTTTTTTTTTTTTTTTTTTTTTTTTTTTTTCTTTTTTTTTTTTTTTTTTTTTTTTTTTTTTTTTTTTTTTTTTTTTTTTTTTTTTTTTTTTTTTT